>JBCJKH010000871.1:0-26060 GCA_039877255.1 Loriculus beryllinus
GTGATGGTTTCTACTGCTCCATTAAAACTGTTTAGTAAGACTGACACATGTGACTCCCCTTGGAAAACAGCTCAGTTATCATTTTGCTCGCTATTGTTCTTGGTGTTATGTCACAGAGATCTAACTATTTTAATCAAATGCTGTGTTTATTGAATCCATAATAAAATCTCTATTTTTTTTAGATGTACAGTACTATGACTAGGCTATAAATATTGTAAATGTAGGTATAAATTTAAAAGAGTGCATTATAAATATTAATGAAGTATATATGTGAAAATAGAAGTAAACTCACTGTAGCATTTTTTTAGCACATAGGACATGACTCCCATTGGGAGTGTTGTGTCTTGTGTTCAGCTGCCCAGTACAAAGAGGACTTTGAGGGTAACTCAGTGAGAGTAATACAGGTAGTCAGGGATCTGAACTGAATGATAACTGAGTGAGGGTAATCAAGGTAGTCTGAGATCCAAAAGATGTAGTGCTTAGAGAAAACTTTGTTCAGTCTTATGAGCTAAAGAAGGATATATTGCTGTCTTCAACTACCTAACAGGGCAGTCTAGAGAAGACAGAGCCAGATTCTTCCCAGAAATGCTCAATGGTAGGAAAAAAAATCAATGGCCATGAGAAGTTCTGATTAGACTTCAGGAAAAATATTTTTAGTATGAGGGTGACCATGTACTGGAAGAGGTGTCACAGAGGTAATGATAGTTTCATCCTTCAACAATTTCAGTACTTGCCTGGATGCATTCCTGAGCATCCTGGTATAAGTGGCCCTGCTTTGAGCATGAGGTTGGAATAGATGACCTCTGGAGGTCTTTCCAGGCTGTGATTCTGTGATACATATATAAATAGCAAATATAAAATGAAATTATTTGAGTTCAGTGATGAATACATAACAGGTGATCTTATAAAACTTGAATGAAACCAGAATAAAAGGAGTAAAACCAGCAGGGAAGATGTTAGTTTAGGTACATTGTTTTAAGTAGGTCACTGGATCAAAATTAGTTATAAATCAAAGTAGAGTTTATCCATGTTACTGAAAAGAGTAGCAGAAACATCTGGAATTCTCCCTGGGACTTCCAGCATCTTGTCTTACCTGTCATGCCCAGAATGACTGATTAATAAAGAATGATGTATATATGGGCACTTAAAACCTGTATTTAAGCATACAGTTTTGAAAACCTCTGTCAAAGATTGCTGTTCATTTTCTAAATGAGTTTCCTGGCACTCTCATCTTTCTTCTGCAGAAAGCTGTTTCCTGAATGTAAAATGCTGTCTTTGATACAATGTGATGGCGTAGGACTGTTGACTAGAAAATAGCAGAGCTCTTTACACATTCTTCAGAATTTCATAGCTATTACATGCTCAAAATGTTCTTTTACCAACTACCCATGTAATTTATTAGTTATCTGTACAGTGATAGATGGATGTGCAAATCTGTATTGCAAGTATCCTTGTGAAATTTCATTTTGAGAAACATATTTGTAGAGTACTCAACATAGAAATAACGTTATTTAAAAAAGATAAATGCACAAAACCAGCAATCTTTGATATGAGTGAAACTGCACCCTAAATGTGCTTTACAATAACCCAATTTTAACTCTTTCAATATTTTTGCTTTTTGTTTGAAATATAAAATATAAACTTGAAATGGAACAGATTTTCTAGCCTGATTCCATTATTTAAATCACTCTGGGCTCTGGTGCTGAAAGCTACAATTCTGTCTGGAGTCAAACTGTAAGGATGAGTTATAATACTGTAATGGAAACACTGATTAATCTCAGAGTATATAGATGCTAATGGTGCCATGTAATGCATTAGTGAACATGTTGCCGATAAATAGGAATGAAATATTATTGCACATTCTCAAAGATCAGCTCAGAAAAGATCTCAATTACAAAGTGTCACAGAAGGAGCTAATTAGATTTTTCTACTGCAAAAGGCTGAGCCATGGTCAAGCCTGTCGTGCCAGAAAGGACAGGACTGTGAACATTTTACTTTTGAAGAAGCAGCAAAACAAGATCTGTTCATGAAAGGTCAAAAATCTGTTTGAAGCCAATGGCATAGGAGGAATCTTCAGCCTTTCTTATTGCTGTGTTTTGTTGGCTGAAGGCACAATTTATGTCACAGCTCTGAACTTCAGCCACTCAGAAGCAAGGATTAGGAGCAGTTGCTGGTCTCTCTCAGGATTGTGGCAGGCTGAAGAGTGTTTTAGGTTGCACCCGCAGAATGCCACTATTTTGCAGGGACATTCGTAGAAGACAAATCCAACCTCACCTCTTGCACCAACAGGGAGAATCGGATTCTCCCTCCATCCACTTTTCAAAGGCAGACTTCCGTAACTGCATGATTTTGCAAGCAAAAATGCAGATATCATTACGTCTGTCTCTCTAAATTGCAATTATAATGACAGCTCTCATACTACCTACACATACAAATGGCATAAACATGGTTGCTGATGCACAACAGGTGACAGGGATGTAAAAAGTGCTTCCTCTTGAACGTGTAACTTTATGTATGGGCAAAGCACAGTGGCTTGCCATGGATTTAGACTGGTTATTTTTAACTTCTGTAAGTTTTTTAAAGTCTGTATTTTAGGTTATGAAATACGAACACATTTTATACCTACCTACATGTGTGGCTTTCTGGAAGTAATCTGCTTAGAAGTTAAATGTTATTACAATAAAAATTGAGTTATGATATACTAGGGTTTTAATTATTTTTTTTTAAACACAACCATTGCTAAGTTTAAAATAACTAGCAATGATCAATATTTATTGCTATTTATTAAAAAAATAATATTCGTGCTTGGAAAGAAATATATATTTACTTTAAACGTGTTTTAAACCCAGGGCATTTGTAGGAAACGTGAGAAAGTTAAAAATGCGTTTTATAGCAGAGTTAAATTACCACTCCAGCTGAGTTCAGAGCTGTACCTCTGGTCCAGCTTCCATTGTGGCTGTGCACGCAGCCCGAGAGTAGCCAGCTGCAGGAATCTCTCCCAAGAGCAATGATGTTTTGTAATCACAATATGCTACAGCATTGGTAAAAATCTGTTTATCTCAATCTAAATTATTTAACTAAGATGCTACATGCTCCTGGCTAGTGTCTGTGATAGCAATTTTCTCATTTTCAGACTGACTTTTTGATACCTTTGTTCTGAAATACAAGAACACTTCTGTTTTGTTGGCGGCGTCAGACACTTAGTTTTACAAAACCAGCATTTTATCCTGGTCTTCTCCAAATTCCTTGAACTTTTTAAAGCTTGTGCTTGATGGAGAGTTTTGTGACTGAGTAAATGCAGATTCTTTCTGCTATTCTGCAGCAAAACTGACCCGTAAGTGACTTAATGAAGTTAATGCCAAGCAGATTCATTGTTCCTGTTGCAGTTATGTGCATGTTATGTCACTCCTGACATTTACTAGAAGTTTCTTTCTGTGTACAAGCCAGTTTCAGAGTTAGCAATAGAATTTCAATTGGGCTTGAAGATAAAATATCGAGCCTGATAATTCTGTTGTAGTAGGTGTCTTACTGTGCTAGGTCAAAGTATTCAGTATTTGATGAATCCTACAAAGAGTTCCTGTGAGCATCCAGATTCCCAATTGCTCTTCTAGCATAGAGCTGGAGAATTAGTGTGAACAGGAGAGAAAGGAGGAGAATTGTAGGCTTTTTTTGGCTTTTTAAGTCTTTGTGTATATGACCACTATATAAGTGCTTCCCTGGAAGACTGACTGTTGGCTGCCTTCCAGCAAATATATAACTAATATATACCTCTGTTAGGTATAAGTAATGACAAACATTTTCACATAGTGTTGATCTGCATGTTGCTACCACCCATGTGCCAGTTGTTCTACTTCCAGCTGTTTAGGATGGACATCTATTAAAATAAATAAACTTTGTCACTTTATTCTTCCATATGAAAACAATCTGCTCTGATAGCTTTAAGTGTAAGCTTTCTAACATTGAGCCTCTGTGTTTGCATCATCATCTTTAAAGCGTGATACACTGATAATGGAGAAGGAAAATGGAAGAGGGACATTAGGAAGGCGCTGCCTCTAGAACCCAGTGGTAGGTAAAGACAGGAAGATTGATTTCCCTAGCTCCAAAGCCACCCTAAATCTTGGTGTAGCCTACAACTTGGTTTGTATTTCCTTCTCTTTTGTTTGCTTGTTCCTTCTTTACTCTTTTTTCTGTTCTTTGTAATTTCTAGCAATAGGAGTGTCAATCTATTGTAATACCTAAGACTTATTTTGATAACAGTAGTTGCTCCAGTTTTTGATTTTTCTTGATTTTCCTGAGGACTGATCAGCTGAGAAGGAAAAAAGACATTGCACTCCTCAGATGCTGAAGATATTGAAAATGAGCAGAAAAAAAATAATTTGGGGACTGCCAAAAATGAGCTATACCTATTCAGCTGCATCAATTCCAATGAGCAGATAATGAATAGAACATGGAAGTTAAAGAAATCTGGGCTATGTGAGTAAATCATAACTTTGAAGATTTTTTTTTTCAAGTCAAGGTAGGTGAAACTTTAAAAGTCTGTTCTAGATTCACAAGTCAGTTCACTGATCAAGAAAGAAATGTAGAGAAGACTGTTAGATTTTTAGATTAAATATCAGAAAGGTTTGAAAAAGAAGAGCATGGGAGTGGTGACTTGTAGCCGTAGTAGTAATGAGAGCTGACAGCCAAAGGATCAATCTGGGGTGTTCCAAAAGAAAAAATACAAAGATGAGAAAGAGAAGAATCAATGTGAAATGCACGAAGTCAGCAAAATGAGAGCACTTTGTCATGCATGCTTTAGCAGTGTGAGAGGAGGAGCAGGAGGAGAGTCAGATCCCAGGATGTGATGGTGCCATGATGTCAATAGGAGAAAGGATGGGTTGTCAGAGGCGATAGGAGAAACTGCGCCATTTTAAGAAGGAGAGGGGATTGTGAAAGATGGATGTGAAAAGTGTCTGACAGGGTGAAAACAGGAAGCTGGTGTAGCTGAATTAAAATAGGCGATGAGTAAAGGAAATAATACAAAGATTGAACGGGATTTGGAGGTGTCTTCAGCAAAAGAGTAGTAGTACACCAAATGGATGAAAATTTGGAGAAGTTTTAAACAAGATATAAAAGTGAGGTTAGAATCACTGACCTTCCAGGGTCACTTAGAAATGAAGCTGCTAGTAAGTCTGGAAGCACAGAGATCTGCGAAGAGTAAGAGGAGCTAGAAGTCATCAAGTGGTAAGGGAAGAAGGCACCCTGCGGAAAGAAGCCAAGAAGAAAGGAAGGGCACTAAAGCCCTTCTATGTCCTACTGTGGGTGGAAGCACCAGGGTGTAATTAGCAGGAGGGGAAATTGCCTGTGGCTGCGGAGGTTGGCTGCTTGGTCTTCAGACATGAATCAGTCTCTAGGGATATATTTTTGGAAAAATATTCCTTAGGGTATATTTGTAGAGTGGAAACAGAGTGCAATTGGTGTTAATTAGACTTGCTGAAGACTGTAGTCTTCCTCTAATCTGTTATGTGATTTATAGTTATTTCCACAGGAATTTTCTTATCCCTTCAGATACTGGTTTTGTGCTGTATTCTTGACTCCTGACATTCAGTGATTATCCTAGATAAGCAGAAATTAGTTTAAGAATGTGAATTGCTTTATGCATAGAATTTCCTCAGTTAATAAACACGTCCCTAAATTTCTTCCTTTTTGCTGCTTTCTTCAGTTCATTTTAAGTGTCGCTTCTTTACTACATCTTGACATTTAATATGAAGCATTTCATCTTCCAGAAATACATTGGAGTTTTCAGCTCAAGAGTCCAATTAAGAAAATGCTCCCATGTGCATGCATTTTTCTTCATTGAACTTCAAGCTCCCTGCAATGTCACATACAATTTAAGTTTAAAAACAAGGCTTTTTTGGAAAAAATAGGTCTAAACTAAAATATCATCTTACTTCCTCACTGTGCTTCCCCACCTTGAAAACAATTGGATTCAATAAGCTGTCTTACAGTTACTGTATTGTACGATTTTTGCTTTGTGCCTTTTTTTTAACAGGCATTTGCATGTTTCACAAACGTTATATATTATATATCAGCACCTTTATCAACATAAAAATATGTTGATAAAAATATGTTGATAAAGGTGTTGTTTTCCTCCTGCTTTAATATTTAAGAGGTTAAATAAGGTAATGGCAATTAAAATGTAATATTACTTAATGTACTTGCACAAAAAAAACAACTTTTTTTTAACTGTTTTAGACTAATTTGATACTGGTGTAAATGACTGATGCTGGGCTGTAATGAACAAAGATCAGGCTTTCTTTTCTGGCTGTTGTAATACAAATTAAGGATACACAGCAAGAAAGAAATCTATGTTGTGCAAGCATCCACGTCACAAACTATTGGTTTCTCTAAAGCTGTTAGGTCTTTTCTCAGAAGCTGGTGGGTCACATTTGTAAGGCTCTGCTTGTGATAACCTGTTTTTCTTTTTTTTTGTGCTTTTGTGGCTTTTCAGTGCAAAGTCATGAGGACCAAATTGAAAATGCTCAACTCTTTCAATCTGAGGAGATCTGGTAGAGAAATTGCCTATTGTATTTGATTGTAGCAAGCAAGTGAAGCAGTCATATTGTTAACAGGAGTTGAGATGGTTTCAGTTCTCTTGCTGTGTTGTGTCCTTCCAGCAGGACAGCTCTGTGCTGACACAGAGGGGACTCCATCAGTTGTTTCACAGTGTCCATGACAGCACTGCCCATGACAGAGGGCACCTAACATTTATTGCTCCTATTGAACAATACAGTATAAACCTTTTGTAAAAGGTCTTTGTTAAAGTTTTCACATAGGAAGGACTTTGTGTAATCTAGTATCTCAGCAACTACTTAATGTTATTTTATAGACTGTTCTGTTGGGATTATTATGCTTTATATTGACCAAAAAGTGTGTGTGACTTTTTATGGATGCATGAATGCAAAACCATTTCCGTAGAAGAATCTCTGTTTTCAGATGCGTACTTCAGAGAGTTTACTGCAGTGTCATTGACATTCCCTTGATTCTATGACCAGTGTGAGCAGGAGACCTTTTTTAGAAGGATGGCTTTACACTTAGGAAGAAAAGTGAAATAACAGTGATTAGATTTTATATGTAGTGCAAAATCTTATGAAGCTTTTGATTTTGAAAAGCCTTCTTCAAAATTTAGTTTTCTTCTCTACCCTGTTTCACTGGGTGACGTTTTTTTACAGAAACCTGCATTTCCCAACAGTTCCACAGATGGAAAAAGTTACGTTTGTGGCACATAAGGTTTGGGATTAGGAGTTGTTCATCCCGAGGTAATTTAAGGCTCTTAATAACAGGGATTTGGGATGTAACAGTTAAGACAGGACACGGACAGACCAGTGAGAGATCATCTCCGAAGCCATTCTTTAGAAATAAAAAGGGTATTTACTGTAAATGTCTCGACTTTATTCATAAAGGTAGGCTGTTTCAAGCCTGCTGCTGGCTGAATCTCTGGGCATGTACAAGGACCAGAGAGTAACAGAGCTGTTGTCTGGCTCTTCATTTAGCTGAAGAACTGCAGCTTATTGATGTGTATGGATTTTCAGGACAGGGTCGATCTTTGAGGCTTTCACGTTTCTGAAGCACTTGATTTTGTAGTTTTCAGTCCTATGCTACCAGGCTTGAGTGTGGAGCTGTCTTGCAAACAATCAGATAAATGTCATGGCTGTGAACAGCACCTATTTTGTCAGGGTGCAGCCCTTGCCTCACAGACATCTCCAGCCTTACCAGTAATTCACTGCAGTCAACTTCATGGGGACCACAATTATGATTTCCCCCACATGAATAACTGCTATTTACCTATATAGTTTCTTAAATTAGTTCATTTTTCACCCATTTTATTAACAGCTGCAAATTGCACCACATACAAAATAGCTGTAATATAGAACTTTTGGATTTACAGGAAAGATTTAAATTGACTTCATTGAACTTCTACTTGTCTGTCTATATAGTTATACGCTGGTGTGGCATTCACCATTCCTTACGGACCTGCCTATCCACATCTGAACTTTTCATTGTCTACTCACTGATCTACACCTCAGAGTATGCAATGTAATATAAATCTGTGGTAGTATGTTAAAGAAAAATTGAAGCCATTTATAACTAGTAAAACGTTTTGACTGCATACTTCAGAGCGCGGTTTGGTGACCAGCGGTTTAGATCTGTATGTGCTCTTTCTATTAATTAAAATTATAATCATTCCTACTCCTGAACTCAACATTTGGGTGAGGTACATAAAATGGAGACAGTTGAGAGCAAGCCTGTGTTTCCAGAGAGAGGCCAGGGTGATTTTGATAATATCATGGGCTTCCTAAAGCCTTTCTAGTGGTGGCCAGTCATTTAGGGCTTTTAGCTATTTGGTTGAAGATAGACAATTTCACAGCACCAAACGTCAGAGCTTTCTTAAAAAGTCTGAAATTGCAACGATGGAGACAACATTAAAACACAGAGACCACTTAGAGTATTCAGATCCAGACAGGAATGAATGCCAAATGAAACAGAGTGGAGTCTGATTTTACTTATTACTCCGTGAATTATAATGTAGTTGAATAAAAAGCAGTTGTCTTTCCACAGGCCAACTCCAATTACTATAGTAGCGTTGGTTCTATTTTCACATACACCTCATCAGCCACTTTGTTGAAACTAGGTAACTGGAAGGACACTCTTTGACGTTCCTCTGCAGTTTGCTGCAGTTGGGTCCCTGCTTTGCTACCTGCTGGGCCACTTCATCTAAAGCTTCTATTTGGGAATGGAGTTAGCAGTTGCTGCAGCTGTAACAATCTGATTTGCAGAAACCCTGCTCACAGCACTTTCCCAGTTATATTTTGCAATAAGGAAAATGCCTGATCTGACATACTGACTGCTTCATATGGCTCTGCTCAGTTGCTTCCCCACCGGTTCTTGCCTATATTAACTATGAAGCTCTTGAGGGACTCGGGGGCTCCACTATCCCAGGTGGGCTGGAACATTTCCATCAGTGTTCAGTATCTTGAATTTTCATTAGAATGGGAGATTGCTTTAGTTTCTGAGTATGTTTGCTAACAAGGCTGCTCAGACTGTAGAAAAAGATGTCTTTTACTGCAATTTGTATAGAGCTGTGAAAACAAGGTATTTGAAGGGGGGAGAGGTAATTAAATAAGTGTAACTAAAGCCTATTGTACATTTGGGAGCCGTAGCTGACGTCTGTGAAATTAGAAAGGCCTTCCTGAGACCAGACCCCTCTCACCTCAGAAAGGAATCTGAGAGAGAGACAGGAGGAGGGATTTCCCTGGGAGGTGGCTGGGTAAGAGCTAGAGCAAGCAGACACAGCTTGGTATCTTTTTTGTCAGTGTGCCCACAGGAATCATTGTCGCTTTAAATGCTGTGAATAAGGCTGTAGAGTTGTTGGGTTTGATGTTTTTCAGTGTCAAATTTTCCTCTAATCCCACACAGCTATGTTAGTATTTATAAAATCATAGAATCACGGACTGGTTTGGATTGGAAGGAACCTTAAAGTTCATCTAGTTCCAGCCAGCCTGCCATAGGCAGGGACGCCTTACATTAGACCAAGTTGCTTCAAGCCCCTGTGTCCAACCTGGCCTTGAACACTCCAGGGATGGGGAAGCCACAGCTTCTCTGGGCACCCTGTGCCAGTGCTCATCACTTTCACAGTTATTTGGAATTTTTGCAATATTGCCATTTACTAAATATTTCTTCTTAATTAAATGAAGTTAGTTGGAAATATTGCAGCGTTATATTGTAAATTTGTGCCCTGAACCACCTATCTTGATGTTAATTGTGTCACTTAAGATGCAAGAACTTCCTAACATTACGCATGTGGCCATGATATTTGTATAGGCACCAACATAGTGTTTTCAGGTATGTACACTACCATATGTCTTGATTTAATCTTACACGTTAGAAAAAAAGAAAAACACTGAAACATGATGTCTTATATTTTTCTGTCATGCAGCACAAGATGGCTGATGGTAATTAACTGTTGTTAATGTACAGTGTAACTTCTTAAATACCTAAATGAAAAAAAAAAATCCCATAAATGAAAAAGATCTCTAAGAAAAACTGCATGAACGATTCTAACTTGGTAACAATGTAGGGATTGATAAAGCGTCTTTGATGCTCATCTCTGCAGCTGTTTCTTTCTCTTCCTTCAGCAATACATTAAGTAGTGGGCATCAATTGACAAAACAGATGATGCTCGCTAGTGATTAATTTGAATCAGATTTACATTTGAAAGACACCAAAATCTTGCTGAAAGCTGGATGAAAGGCTCAAGATCTAGACAGGCTTCAACTTAAAATAGAAGAAAAAAGTAAATCTGTAAGTACTGGGATTTGACACTATAAAAGGCCATCAATAGACTCCCATTGTATGTTAGAATAGAGGTTCAAATATTCAGCAGAGCTGCTTAAATTATTTTTCCTATGAATTTCATAATACTAACGCTATTTATTGTTTTTAATTGACTTTCAGTGAATTGCCCACACTGAAGCCTTGGTTTGATAATTTTGTGAGAATTCTGCTGCTAGTTTCTCTAGCGCAGGTCTGTAGTTCATGATTTGTGATTTTGGCTGAAAGATAAAATAATCAGAGGAAACTCACTGCTCTCATTTTTGTCTCCTTAAAATTCCTCATTGGTTTTAATCAACTCAACCCATCTATAAGCTTTTTCTGTAGAAATTGTTTCTAAAGTAAACTTGTTTGCCTTGGAGCTCGTCTCCGTTCTTTCCGCTTCCATTTAAACAATTTATTTACCTTGACTTGTCATTTCTTCAAGATTCTACTTTTGATGCTTCAAAGAAAGGACTGTAGTAAATCTGTAAGAAAATAATCGGGGTTTTTTTTTGAATTTCATTTTTGGCTAAATACATAAAGTTGAAATACATTTCTGCCCAGGCATTCTCTTTTCACTAGCACAGTGCAATGCAGTGATTTCCCTCTGACTGGAACATACTAGCCTTCACATAAATTTAATTTACATTGCAATGTTGAAACTTCTTATACAAAAACTGAGATTTCCTGTAGTTAGAAATACTGCATTAGAATGTTCTCGCTCACATTTGGGAGACCTGTCTGATATAGCTTGAAGAGCTGACTTGTAGTAAAAACCGAAATATAAATACAGTATTGCTTTTCAGTTCTTAATGCAGATAGCAGACGTGGCAGAAATTGTGTTACAATAAATCTGCTTTGCTAGAGCTATCCCGTGATGCCATTAACGTTTAAGTTCAGGATCCAGGAAAAACAAACTAAAAGTCCTGTCCTGATCAGCTTAGTGTGCAAGAGTCACCTTTTCTGCGAAGCTTTCCTTAGTAACTGGAGCAGAAGAATAACCCTGCAGGGCACTCAGGGCTGCAGAAAGACAACTAAACAACAGAGTAAGACAGAGATTTGATTGTCGCTCTTGGACAGATTCCACAATTGTGAGTATCGGGCTGTAAAAGCAACTGCATTCAACAGCCGTAGGAGATAAGAGGATTGGTAATGAAGTGGTGAAAGAGATTGCAAAAGTGTGCAGACATTTCATATCACTGTCATTATGTGTGAAAATATCAAATGACCTACAGAAAGTATAGGTTTAACACTCAAGACGTTACTGCCATATTACTTTTGAACCGTGATTTAAGAGATATTTCCCATCTCTAAGCTCCAGATGTCACAATGTTTACAATATAAAATAAAATCTGTGACAAATTTATGTAAATAACATTTTTCATGTTGTCTGTAATATTTGAAAATCCTAATAGGCTGAGTTCAAAATGGGTTGTCATTTTGACGTAAGGAGGTTTATTAATCCACATTTCTCATATAGGACACTCTGTAAGATTTATTTTTGAGTCTAAAATTTTCAAGCACTGGCTGTGTACCTTTAAGTTATTTTTTAGTTTCTGTGTGTTGTGCGGCTTGAAACCCACATGGTTCTTGGAGGGTAGGAGGTTTTTTGCTTGTTTTCTAAGGAAAGTGGAAAACTAAAAGACCGATACAGGATGTTAATATGTTAAGGAAATGGGCTTTTATTACAGGGTACAGGGCTGTAGCTGGAAATAGCTAGAAGGTGGGTGTCCTCAGTGTTATCTTCTTTTCTATTGCTGTTGTGAAGTCACATCAAAAAGTGACCTTTTTACTTTTATCTGATACACATTTGTGAAAAAGCTATCTGTCATGCTGCTGTGAAGTAGGGAAGCTCATGATCCCGAGAGATACACAAAGGGAAATGCGTGAACTTCCTCTTGAACTCTATCCGTACCCCACTGCTTTCTAGTGGATGTCATTGCAAGACAAGAAGAATCATCTGGGTCGAAAATAAAGCGATGAGAAGCCAGCGGTGCTGGAGCACACCTTCTGATGCATTCATTTCTGCTGAATCCGTTCAGTAAACTGACAGGCTGAATCAACTGCCTCGCAGATCACCAGCACAGCTCCAGCAGGCCTGACAGCACTCCAGCTTCATAGAAACTCCTGCCATGCCAAAAATAGTAGTGAAAATAGTGTTACTGATGTATCTACAGAGGATCATCCCACAGAAAATAACATTAATGAACAACAAGCTTGAGAGTGATGCCAGCATGCTCAGAGCTTTGAGCAGCAACGGCAGTTCCTGACCCTTTGCTCTTTGTCAGCATTTGGAGCAGCTCAGGAGGCTAAAAACCCACTTCTGTACAGTGCTGGGGCACTGCACTCTAAGTCATTGCAAGGCAACAGGTCCTGTGCTGCCTGGCTTCATCCATGTTAGATGTTACAAGGCCTCCTTACTTTTTATATCTCTTATCTGTGATATAGAGATATAGACCTTTTATTGGCCATCTGGCATAGGGTATAATTCCCTTCCTTCATGTCTGCATACAGTGTGGTCTAATTTAGTTTTGTCTCTGATGTTTTGAGCATGGTAATGTTTTTCCTTTATTATTTTATTTTTCCTGATTTTGAGCAAAAGATTATCATTTTGTTTTCAGAAATTCATTCTTATTTTAAAGTTCCACCTGAGTTCCTGCTATTCCTTCCTTTGAAGTAATTTTGCTCTTAAGTAGCTGAGACCTTTCTCATCTAGCCTTTTTCCATCTGGTAGCTTTTTATAATTCACTGAAGATTTTTATAGCTGTTTGATAATTTTTGTGCATTCTCGGACTTATGTGGCAGAACACATTTCTTAGAGTGAACCTTCTGAAGTCTTCCATATGATCCAGCTTAGCATCTCCCCCTTCCTTCAATTATATCTTTTCATTTAAGGTAGCTGTGGATTTTCTTATCTGCATGCTTTTATAATGGTCTCTCACTCCAGGGCTGGTGTTTTTTTCCCGCCTCTGTGGAAGTCCTGAGACAGGCTAAAATGATAATTCCTTGTTGAATTAACATCCTCATATATGTTTTAGGCAAAATAATTGTCGTGTCAGTTAAAAACTCATATGGGAAATGTCTTTTTAGAGCGAAACAAGCTAAAAAGCCATACTGCATGCAAGGAGCTGCTCCTGCAATTCTTACCCTGGATGTATTTGTGGATTTAGAAGACGATGAAAATGGCAACCATCTAATTAAGCAGCAGGCAGTTTCCTTTCTGTTTGGGTATTTTTTTGCTGAACAATGAGAGGCACCTTTGAAACATATTGTAACAGGAGTTTCCCTCCATCCTTGAAGGAATAAAGCTTCTATTAAAGCGAAACATACATCCATGGACGGTAAATTTTTCTTCCCATTAAAGTATTTAGGACCTTGTATTAATAACTATCCATTTCTCATGCTATTTCACGCACTGGCACTCAGGTGCACTCTATTTCCTTCGCTGAAAGCTATCTCAAAGGTATAGTCATAGCTGTCATTTCAGATATAAATTTTCTCTGTAGAGAGACACAGAACTTTTACGCCTGGCTTCAAAATTTCCCAGCAGGGAGGGGCTTTCTTGTGGCAGCCATGAGCCATTATTCAACAAAAAGGGGAATTTCTGAGTGTGGCACCTTGCTGATTAAAGGTGTTTCTGCGCTCAGCACACTTGTCATCAATCGTTTCCACAATCTACAGATTATTCTTTCTTTTTTATACTCCGCTTCCTTTTTGTTGCTTGAGCAAATCTAAGTATTTAGCAAAAAGAAAACGTCTGGATTTTGCTCTTTGTGCCTTGCCAGAAACAAGTTCTGCTGTACTTTGATTCATAAGAATAAAACCAAGCAGAAAGTTGCAAATCTAGCCATGGAATGCTCAGAAGGAGCAGACACCAGAGGAGCCACACCTAAGGATATAAATGGCTTTTTTCTTCCTTTCCTAGACATTTTTGAATAGTAATTTGACAGCTATAGTCTCTGTTTAAACTAGAATAGTTATTAAAATTATGGAATATATCACAGACTGTGAAATAAAGTGAAAAGCATTGCTCAGAGGCACAGCAGTCTAGAAGCTCAGCCACATGCAGTTCTTTGTATCAGAAGAATATAGGTACAGAAATGTTGAATCTAAAGCCTGCTAAAGGGATGCTTGGATTGACCTTGAAGTCTGAGACTTTTTCAGTTTCACTGAGTTCTCTCTGCTAGTGATACAGTGGTTTCTGTACTTTAACTGTTTTTATTTTTATGCACTTCATAACTAATTTCACCCAAATCTCCTGCACTTTTCTTCCAGTGAGTACTGGAACATATTTAGCTCCATTTCCATGAGTTCTTTCATTGCAGTCTTTAAAGTGATATTTACTTCCTGTAGACATCAGTGGCATATTCATGGATGGCATTCTGCCCTGTGTGCAGCTAACACTTCTGTAGACAGTCCTGTTGTTTAGAATGCTCAAGACATCCTAAATTCATTTGACTTCTTATTGGTGTGCTGTGTTAGATCAGCTGCAGATCCTTACCTTGCTTCTTTCTACTAAGAGAAGAAAAACATGGATCATACCTTTTATGTGTAGGGTTTTTTTTTTATTGCACAGTCTGTTTTCGGATAAATCGCCCTGTTGGAGTATTTCTTTTATTTGCCTTTATATCAGCCTTAAGAAAACTGGAGATGTTTACACTATCAAAGAAGCACTTCCTTCTTCATCTCTTTTCTTGGATATGGGTTTTACTTTTAATACGGTAAAACAAGCAGGTACACCCACAGATGTCGTTTCTGTCAGGTTGCAACCAGCTGAGACAGAGCAACAGCTCCCAGATGATCAGGCAATTAGTCTACCCATTGCAGGCTTTACTCTTCATTTAACAATTAAACAATGTTCATGCTATCTGTTCATGATAACTTGAGAAGCAGATCTGATCAAAATGTGATTTGCTCCTGAATACATATTCATCAAAAATAGTTCAGGTTAATATGACAAATTTTTACTACTTATATCTTGTATTTTTAGAGCATTTTTGACTTGATTCATCAAAGATGATCAGTTAAATATGCTGCTGAACTGCTATAAACTCTGTTTATTCCTGTGCACCGTCAAGACAACCAGTGAGTAACTGCAAGTTATTAGCAAAGAATTGGGCAGGAGAGATTTAATTTAAAATCTTTTCTTCCTCTTCATGTGAAAGAAAGAAGCAATGTGAAATATGAACAAGTAGTATCTTTCTAGTAAATATGTAGACACCATTTCAGATGTATTTCAGTCAAAAGTTGCCAGCACAAAGACAGGAAGATTTCAACAGTTTCAGGGGTTGGCCATGGTTGTGACTATAGCAGCTTATAGCTTAGAGAAGCAAGAGTGCTTTTATATGACGTAAGTCACCTGTGTCTAGCATATCTATATGTAACATCTGTGTTTCTTTGTGATAAGCTTTCCTCAAAAAAGAAATAACATAGATTTAATTGCAGAAATGATAAGCCTATTTAAAACCACAAATCCCAAAAGAGTATGCAGTTGCTCTAGTCTTTTACTTGAAAATGAATTGTAATGTTTCTTCTTATTACCAGTGTATAAAAAGCATCATTCAAAAACTCAACCAGCCCCCCCCCCCCAAAAAAAAAAATAACACAAGAACCCAAAGGTAGGTTAAGAATGTCCTTAAGAACTTAAGCAATAGGTTTGTATACTCAGAAAAGAGAGTTTGTTTTGATATGTTTATTTTTGCCCCAGGAACTCTTATTCTTAATATCCCAGTGTTAGGAGTTAGAATAAAAGATTTTTCCTTCTGGGAAGTATAACTAGGAATATATTTTTGTGAGTTTGTGTTTTCGTTTGGAGAGAGTTTATACAGTTTTAAGCTTATCAGGGACCCAACTACTTTGGTGATCACAATGTTAATATATGTAAGTCAGTGAGACACTGAAATGGAAGAGGAAGTCATCAGGCATAGGACACATGTCTGAAAGGAGCTGCATTAGGGGATACATAGGTGCATGAAAAGTAAAAGCCAGAGCAACAAGCGGACAGTGGATCTGGTGTGGTTTTCACTATTAGATGCCATGAAAGTGATAGCAGTAACAATGGGAACATGTCAGACTGAAGAACAAATGTGTAAGGCTGGGTTTGGTGATCTTAAATGGCCAGAACAGATGGTCCACAGGAGGAGACTGAGACACTAAGCCTGACCAAGCTCTTTTTTTGGTAGAATTGCTAGAGTTCAATCTGTCTTACGTTATTATGTCACTTGTCCACAAAACCATAGAAAAGGAATAGGAAAGTAGTGAAACACTTTGTCCTACTTTACGATAGAATTGGTTTTGTTAAGGGTATTTCTGCTTGCTTGCAGATGCCAGGAGCTCTGTGCAGTTGTTTTGCTAACCTCAAAACTCTTTGATGATACACTTCCTTGCTATTTAAAAGGAGAAAGTTCTTGGGTCTTTCTCTGTTCCTTAGTAATAAAATCTAGCCATCCTGCAAATAGTGACCATCTCAATCAACTCCTGTTTAAAGCTCACAGGAGCTGTGAAGTACACCTTCTGTTTCTGTGGCTTCTATAGTTTTAACCTCGTTCCTTTAGAAGTTATACCAATCAGGAAAATTATTTGAAATACCCAGATTTGGAGAGAGGGCCTGAAGTAATTGCAGTACTTGCTGCTGCTACTAATGATACCATCAGAGCAAACTAAATTTCAGAACCCTTGGTATGTATTACTTCTTTTGAAGATGAGAGGAAAAAATTAGAAGTACATTGAGATCTGACCTATATCAGCTTTATCTGACTGAAATTATTTACATATAAATAACACCCCTATGGTTTCTTTTCCATGCAGAAGCATTATGTGACTCAGTTAATGGGAATCTAGCGGAAATCTATTGGAAAAAGTAACCCTGCTTAGAAAAGTTCTTGTGTTATGACAGCTGGGAAAAGAGGAAACAAACCACTGATGAAGAAAATGAATTTATTCATTATTCAGTTGTGCAACAGGGAGAATATTTTTAAAATCAGATGACAAGAAGCAGTACAGACTGCTAAACTGGACGTATTTTTATAGCACTTATTCAAAGGCCTAGAGAGATGCACTCAATGTTTACTCTCCTGATTTTATTTCTATCTTGAAGAATTCACCTAATTATTTATCAATGGCTTTTTCCACGTTTTCGTATCTTCTGATAAACTGGCAGTAGTATCTTAATTATAAACACCTTGGTTTTCATACTTAATAGAAAGAGGCATAATCGACACACTAGTCTAGTCCTACTATTATTGAAAAGAGACAGAGGGGCAAAATCACTGAACTGGACTCCTCTGTGCTCTGCTTTACAAATCAATTAGAGAAAATAAGCTCTTCTTGTTCAAGAAGAGCTGAAAGTCTAATACTGATAGCAGCAAGATTGCCTTCCCATTGGACCCATTGTGTATGTGGTGGGTTTTGGTTTTGGTTTTTTTTTTTCAGTGAAAAGGGGCAGCTATTTTGAAGCCTGTAACTCCTTTGAAACTAGGTCAATAAATAATTAATTTGGAACACTTCCTCTGTCTTTATATTTCCTGGTATTATGGAAAATCATAACTGTGTAAGTCCAACTACCTGTCATATCAGAGGTTGTTATTTAGAAGCTGAGTAGTCTTAATTTAACTCCAGGTGAGATTGTAGACCAACTATTTTTTTGACTATTTATTGCGGAAGTTGCAAAGTGACATTTCTGGGGGGCCAGGCAGCCAACATTGTCCTTATTTCTACCAGCTGAGAATCCTGTTCCTATGGTGTTAATAAGCTGCAGAAAACTTTTTTTTAAAGAACTGTTTGTTTAAAGTCCATTAAGTATTTTAATATTAGCATTTAATATTTAGTAATTTAGTATTTAATATTTAATAATCTGGATAGATACTTTGATAGTGTACTAAAAGTAAAAGTTGTATTGTCCCGTAGATGTAAACATATTTCAAAAGCAAATTCGTCAGTGGGTGCAATAAATATGCTTCTAGAGATATTGAGAGCACAGCATGTTGGTTTTCATTCTGGTGTTCTATCTTTGACAATTGTTTTAAGTACTGATAGTTTCTTTAGTATGAGACTTAATATACTTGGACTCCAAGAGATGAAATCTCTTACTAGAATTCTCACCACTGGTGCTACCCTCCATGAATATTTTGCCCTTTTTGTGTGTCTTTGAAGTCGTATGCTAATGATGGCAGCAAAAAATTATAGAGGCTTAAAATTGACTGATCGGGAGATGTAACATTCAGAAATTATATCTCCTCTTTAATAACTTAATTTTTAATAAAATTCATCATGGGGGGTGTTACAGGAAGCCTTCAAGTCTTGTGTTTCAGAAACGATAATTGCTTGTGGCACAGGTAAAATAAAAAGTGAAAAAGAGAGAAACCGTCTACTCCAGCTAAATTAGAGCTGGAAACAGATCAGAGGGAGGAAATGAAAGCACAGAGTTAATGAATGAGCACCTAAACTTAAAAAATTAGAACTAAAAGAAGTTACGTAAAGCTAAAGCATGAGAGAAATCTATGAAAGCAAACTGCTGCCTTAGGTTAAGGAAAAATACGATGCATAAGCAGGCAGACTAGAGGGATGACAGCTTTAAACTGTTTCTTTTGGAGGGGGTAGAAGTCATATTTCAAATAACTCTGTATGCTCAAAATGAGATTTAGCTTATGGAACAGATGGAAGCTGTGTCTGTAAAATATAAAAAGGAGAAAGTATGGAGGGTCTGGAGCAGAAACAATTATCCCGCTGGGAGAAAGATAAGTGTGTGCATAGTCATTATGTGTCACTTCCATAGAGATCTCTCATCCATTACCTCTGGGTAGAATGAGCATCCATGTAGACAACTGATAATATTTATTTCACTTTCCATTTCAACAAATAGAAGAGACAGTAACATTGGTTTTTAATGCCCAAAGTATTGCATTACTTTCTTAATGTTTCTTGAGGTTGATGCATGTTTCAAATTGCAAATGTTTCAGTTTGAGACCCTGTTTACCAAAATGATCAGTTGGATTGTGTTTTTCTTGGGAGAAGTAGTTAAACAGGCCTCTGTGCATTTACTTGTAAAACCACTCAGTAATGCATGAAAAGTTTTCCTTGTGAGCTCCTTACTGCTTTTCACTTTCTTTGAAAGTTGAATGGCATGTTGTCCTTGCGACTTGTATGAGACCGTGTGCTGGAAATGGCTGTTACACCCTGCATGTTCCTGGGGTGCCATCAAATTACAAGAGTGCTTTGTTCAAAAGAAAATATGTGTATTTCTTTTGATAATTCTGTTAATTGGAAAATAAGTACTTGTACGTTATCTGTGTTCGTTTTATTAAACAACTGAATTATATAGGCAAACCTGCCATATTTTTATTTCTCTACTGTTTTGGCACTTCCTGTAGATTATTCCCTTCCATACTAATAGTAGCATACCCTTAGGGTATCTTCTGCTTAGCTGTTGTTATTAAAATTAAAACAGCAAACTCACCTCTCAAAAAAGTAAGGCCTTTTTGCAACGTGGTAAATAAGGAGTTAAGAATTTTATTTGGGTTAGGTGAAATATTCTGATTGACAGGTGAGGTGAGCTACCTGAAGGGACATATTAATCAACATGAAATATGCTACTTGGCTGAAACTGCAGTTTGGAATTTAAAACTCTGGAACAAAATACACTTTTCCTCTCAACAGCAACGAACCTTGAGCCTTGCAGTGTCCCAGGGGTGTGATTATCTCGGAAAAACTGTTTCCCCAGTTACGTCTTGTTGCATAAATAATCATCTCTTTGATGCAAAGGATAACTGTGGGAATGACGTAAGTTAAATATGCTCTCCAGCAGTCTGACTTGTAAGGGAATAAACAATTTGTTGATACTTACAGTGCTTAAACCACTTCCTCTGGTTTCCAGGAAGCTTCAGGCATTCTAGCCATACAAAAATAATCTAAATTTAATCAATAAGAATAAACTTTCTTTCTTCTTTTTATTGTTTCTCATAAACTTTTTCACTAAGTGTATGCAACCAAAGCTCTAGTTAATACTGCTGCTATATGGCTCCATAAACTCATAGAATCATAACTTCAGCTATCACAGGACTGGAAAAAAGTAATGTCCTGAATGTGTTCAAGCTAGACATGGCAAAAACATTCATGTTATCAGTATTGTTCTGAAATAAAGTCTATTCCTTGGGTGGAATTAATCTCAGTATGGAGAGAGGGTAGAAAGCAAGTCCATATATCAGAATAATGCTTCAAGAAACTGTTCCACAGCAGCTCACTGATGCAGGTCACTTAGAACACTGCTGCTGCTGCTGTAGTACTGCTAGCTGCAAAATGCAAGGGACGCAGGGAATGCACACGACCTGATGGTGTCAAACTCTTTTACTGCCATGGCAATGACTGCAGAACCCTGTTTACTGCGGTAGAGACATGCCCTTAATGAAGTGCAAGAGCTGCCCAAGCCTCTTGTTGCCACACCTCATGGAGATAGATTTCAGCTCTTAGGTACTTGGAATGAAATAGCTCCAGCAGATAAAATTTAAGTCTAAAGATCAGAAGTTAATGGTGGTAAGAAAAAAAATAGGAGTGAAAGAACGGAGCGTTTAAATAGTCTGCAATGTGTAATTTTTAAAATTAAAATATTAATTCTCAAATCAATTAGAAATATGTTTGGGCTCATAATGAAACCGTGCCCCTGCTAACAAGTATCTCCTCACCTCTTTGACTCCTTTAGTTGCAATCATTGTTTAAAGCTTCCAATTTCTCTGCTTTGGGTTTCCAGGACAGTTGAAACACCAAACTAAAAGTTAAAAAAATACCATGGCTTCTCATTTTCTCTGATCTCTAGAGATTTTGGCTCTGTCATTAGTGTAAAAACAGAAGGCACCACGTGCTCCCTAACCCAGTTGTACTTAAAACATTTCACTGAAGCTGCCCTGTTGTCTTCTAGATAATTCTGTCCCTAAATGGATAGTGGCCAACATGAATTATGTTAGAAGAAGCCAATGTTTGCTGTTTCTCTCTTTCTGTACTCTCTAAATGCCCTTTCTTATTAAGCCCCCATAAATGAAATATTCTGTCTATAAATTTATAGTAAAATTGAGGCCAGTTACATCCCAGCAACACAAACAGAGCTTAAGAAGACCTTGGAATAAGCTATTCACAGAAATGTAAATCAGCAGCTTATTCTTAGGAAAATAAGGCATTTGGGGGAGAAAAATAAAAGGCTTAAAGATAAATGGATGACAGAGACAGCTTTCAGTGTAAGTGTTCATTGTGTCCAATGAAAGGCTTGTGAACAATATACTGATACCAGGAGAGTAAAAATATTGCATGAATTGTAATTTAATATCTATTCTTGTGATATCAAAGAAACCTTGTTTGCACTTGTGATGCTGCAATATTCATGGTTTGCAACTAACAGAAAATATTGGTAGTATTATAATGTCACCAATCATATTATGGTTGGACCCAATGATGTCAAAGTTCTTTTCCAACCTAAATGTTTCTGTTTTCCAAGAGATAGCGTACGTAAGGTACCTTGTTTGTTTAAAAATTAAGTCAAACCTGTTTACAAAATGGAAGGGAAAAAAAAATGTCTGTGGGAACACAAAGTGTAGCTTTACATGAATTGAAGAATAAAAGTAAAAGCAAAATCTTACAGTGCTGCCTATGCAGCTTGCATGTATCCTGCTCTAGCTAAGAGGTGACAAGGGACAAGGACCCGTGGAGGAGGAATGAGAATATCAAGGGTGAAAATTAAAGGGAGAGTTAGAAACAGCCAAAAGGACCAGAAGGCCTGTAGATAAGAAATAACCCAAAAAAGGAGGCTGAAAATTACCCAGGAAGAATAATGATGGCAGGTATGCAGAGAGTTTACAGAGCTAGGGAAGCACTAAGGAAGAGCTGAATGGTTGTGGTAGGACAGCTGGAGCTCTGATGGTCCCAGGGACAATGGAAGGAGTTTGGAAGGACTGCGGTGCTTTGGTCCAGTTCAGCAGCTTCAAAAGCCAGTATCTGTTGGAAAGAGTCTTGGCAAATTTTGCTCAGAAGAGACAAGGGAGAAGCATATAGGAGGGATACTAAGTGTATGCAGAGAGTCAAGAGAGTATTTAGCAGTGGCAGAAGAGGCAGATGGGGAGGGTGGAAGAGCAGATGGTGGCAGCGAGGGAGAGCAGAGCGAGTTCCAAGTCTGAAACTGCAGCCTCGCACAACACATTATCAGTTGTTCTGACTTCTTCCTTTTTTATTTCATATTCAAGAAATGAAAAAATTCAACTCCTACACTCCCTCGGAAAGGAAGGCATCACCCTGTGCCATAAGAATGCAGTGTGCAAAGAGCTGGCCTTTCTGGCTGGTTAGGAATCACATGTACCCTTCCAATGCTCTGCTCACTACTGAGCTAGAAGACAGAGGTATTGTTGTGAGAGTATGTACAGTTGTATGTATATTCAGATGTACAGAACAGCACCTTTCCACTGCCCTTTCCAAAACGTCCAGGTGACCAGGTCCAATCCTGGATCTTAAAAGGGGGAAGGAGGTCCATGAGGCCTTTGTACAAACTAGCTTATATATTTCATTCCCAAGGTTCTTTATACCTACCAGATGTATTTTTCATTTAACTGTATAAATGAGGAGTGGTATTTCAAAGACAGATTGAAAATTCTTAGAGTAATAACGTTCCCTACCTAAATTCATTCTTCTTACAAGTGAAGGCAACCATGATGTATGTGGGGGGAAATACTTGGACATCCATGTATTGGACAGCCACTCTGCATACAAAGTGTTCTCCATTTCTTGTGATGCCAGCAAAACTCATTGTTTCTGTTGTTTTTTCTCCTCCTTACAACACCCTGATACCCATGTGCCTCATTGTGATGACTAAAAAATACGTGCATAATTCCTTCATTATTTTGGAATAATTCAAAAGTATGTTTAAAGAATCATCAAGTATACTGGTAAATAATAATAGGCTTATAGCATTTGTTGGAGGAGTTACGTTTTCCAGCATAAGTTCACTGAAAATCCTAGTGTCTCTTTCCACTATAGATGCATTCTATGAAAACAAAAATTGGGTAAGTTCACCTTTTAGCCTTTGGGAAACAGGATTTAAGCTACTCAGTCTTCTTTTACCAGTGTCACCAATATTTGCTACAGTATGTAGGACATCCGTTAGGGAAGATGGAAGATTCTGTCCTGTATTTGAAGTAGTTACTTTTATTTTTGTTCAGTAAAGATATGCACGTTTCTAAGCAAGCCAGATTTATAAAAGGAAGACAGTATCTATTGTGTTCTTCGTGAATCTATTGTAACTAAATACAATCTGCTGTAGAGGAAAACATTTCTTCCTCCCAGATATAAACATCTAGTTTCAAGCTATCTGGCTTTAAATATTTCCTTCATGTATCACGTACAAAGTAACAAGAACAGTCCCTGTTTTGGCAAATATACCAGCTTTTTATTTCAGAGAACTGTTCTGCAGGTGTGTATCTTTTTGCAGCCTTTTGCGTACAATTGTCTTCATGGTGCCTCCTTTGAAATCCCTGCTCCTGCAATCTGTGTTTCTGCCTCTACAGTCTGTACAGATCTTGTTTATCATGAGTAGCTGCTATTGGTATTCACAAAGGCAGTGTTTTTCGAGTTAGTGGTGGAGCTACTCTTTCAGATGTACGTAGCCTATTCTGTCTAATAATATGATTGCAAAACTTAAAACCTTTTTCAGGAAAGGCACTGGGGTATGCAGTGAAAGTCTTTGGAAAAGGGAATAAAATCAACAACAAGTGAGGGAAGTTATTCTGACAGCGAGACATTTCATCTGTCGGCAAACCAGAAGGAGAGGAAGGTGTAACTGTGAGAAGCCAAGGGACCAGCAGGGTACTACATTTGGTGTGTGAGATGACAGGGTTTAGCAGTAGGGGTGGTGAGGAAGACGGTTGGACTTGGAGATGCTGTGTAGGAAGAATTGTCTGAATTTGCTAACAGCTTGTATGTTATGACAGAAATAAACTGTTGTAATTTTTTTTTTTACTATTGGAGTGGGCACATGTACATCTCATATGGTGTTTGCTGTCAACTTCATCTTCTCAGCTAGCACCTTAGGATGTAAGCAATGACTTCTTCACCATCTAAAATCCTCTTATCTTAAATATCCTGCTTTTATTCTTGCCTTAGAGAAGGGTGAGAGAAAGCAAGATAAACCTCACTTCTTTGCTCCGAATTCTTCATGGTAGTATGTGGAAAGCTATAGAAATTGAGAGGCAATGGAAGATAGTCATTTATAGTGAAGAAACAAGACAGTATGAGCACACCTTGACATCTTTCAGGGTAGTAGGCAACCTGACAAACATATGCATCACACAAACTGTACAAACATTAAAAATGCAGCTCTTTCTACTTACAAATAAGCCTGGCCTGTGGGCTGTTGTGGTTTGTTTTTTTGGGGTTGGGTTTTTTTTTTTGGTTGCTTCTAAGATTATCTGTCCTTTAGAAAGAGAAACAAAAATTCAGGCTTTTGTGTTAATTTATCTCTTTTAGTTTGTGTTTTCCTCAAATAGAAATCTCTTTGACTGAATTGTTTAGTAGACTGGCTCAGAAATAAGCAACTCTTTCAGAAAAGCTGGTTATTTCATGCTTATGTTTAGAATTACTCAAGTATACAATAGGGGCTTCTATCAGAAGGTGTCTAGCAACCATCGTTTTCTAAAACCTTCAAGGAAGGACTCTGAGTATCAATTCTCATGCCTTGAAAAGCTAATAATGCAGTTATTGATTTGTTTAAAAGAACCCACACTAATGCTCTCTTATACGTAATGTAAAAGGATGAGCTCATTTGCAAATGGCCACTCACATAAGCAAGCTGGAAAGCAATTACTAAATATTACCACATGCCTCTTCTTCATGGCTGAACGTCTGGTAACTGCAGTTGCCTTTCATAATTTTTTGCCTTAACTCTTGTAGATGTTTGGCATGCTTATTAGAAGTATTGGCTACTATAATTTAAACCATTCTAGGAATGCCAGTGACAGAGAAATAATATCTCCTTGTCTACTAAATAATTCTTTGACTGCTGTAGGTGTTATTACTCTCTGTGTGAAACGATGATACTGAATTGATAACAGACAGCTTGAACTGTCGTAGCTTGAAAATTGGCAAGTACACAGCAGCAGTTCCTTAGCAGGTCTTCATTGGTGCTGATCTGTGGTAGTGGCGAATTAGGATAAATTGACATACTTGCAGAACAATTAGCTGCTCCAGCTGAGACAATGGCATAAAAAACAGTGAAATCAGTTGCATCTCTGTTGTTAAAGGCTATCATATGAATCCATAAAGTTTTTTGACGTGTGCTGTTTGACCTTGCATAAGTACTATAGCAATGAAAATTTTCCACACACACAAAAAAATATTGAATCTACATTTGCAGTAAGTACATTTAATAGAGGAGAAAATTAGGCTTCATTTTCTGTCTGCTAGCGAAATATTTACCAGAGCACACAATGGTCTTTAAAGATAGGGAAGTAAGCTTCCAATTGTCAAAAAAAAGGGAGAAAATTATACAAAGCTCAGTTTTCCATGCGTGTAAGTACAATATATTAGAATCATAGAATCGTTAGGGTTGGAAAAGGACCTTAAAATCATCCAGTTCCAATCCCCCTGCCATAAGCAGGGACACCTCACACTGAACCATGTCACCCAAGAATTTGTCCAACCTGGACTTGAACACTGCTAGTTATGAAGCACTCACAGCAGAT
>JBCJKH010000880.1:0-32325 GCA_039877255.1 Loriculus beryllinus
CCACCAGCAAGCAGAGGTTGCTGCGGCCCCCACCTTTGCTGATTGCTGGACCAGAAAGACTATGCAGGTTGTGCTGCCTTTGCTCTGCCAGGACAGAGAAAGAGTAGGCTGAAGGCAGGCAGAAGAGGGACAGGCAGCTCAGAGCAGAACACAAAAGTGATACCACAGATGCTGCAATACTGTGGTAATGTTGTTGTCTAACCATTTTAGTATGATCTAGCTTAATATCAATATATTGCTTATCACCTGTCTACATTGCAGCAACAGAACAGACAAGCAAACCCTGGGCTGAATTAAATTTAGCAACTGGAGGTTCCCATGGCAATGAAGCTGCAGCAGCACTGATTTCACTGAGGGCAAACAAGTCAGACAGATATCTCGATTCCAAAACAGCCCACCTTGACCCCTGTACCACCAAAATTCACAACAAACAACAGGAAAGAACAAAAAAAAATAGTTTTTTTCAGGAAGGAAGAGATGTTCTTTTCTTTTCTAGTGGGTTTGCAAAGGAACTTTTATTTCCCAAATCCAATCCATAGGCTCCACTTGTACCTTAGATAAGGTGGTCTATTATAATCTTCTTCACCTCTCTCAGTTTGGTAAACCATAGCAAAGTAGCTGTCTGTTAATGGTCAAACTTCTCTTTAGACTCCTAATAGGTGCATAAGAAAGACTGCTTTGATCATAGTCTTTGGTAAAAGCAGATAATGCCCTACATGACCCTTCTGCATGCACTTTGTACAACTTCTGTGGCATTAGAGGTGAAGCCTGTGCCACTCCAAACCTACCTGGCCACGAATATTGACCTCTCACACTCAAATATTGCTATTCTTTTCACCTCTCCAAGCTTACTGAGTTCCTGGTCTCATGTAGTAGTTAATGACTGATGGTCTTCCAACACACAGCTTTTCACAGGAACCAAATCCCTATTACCAGATTCCAAATCTGAAGCAGAAGATACCCAGATAGCTTAACTCTGTCCACCAAGAGGCACCATATGGTGCATCATGCAAAGCACATGTGTGTGTGTGACAGAGACAGACACTTCTAGTTTATTTCAGCCTTGGGAGGTTGCAGAGCTCCAGCTCCAGCCCACTGGAATAAGAGGGCAGTACTCACAGTTGGAGTCCTTATGTCACAGTGCACTCTGTGCATGAAAGCACTCAGGACTAAAATTTGGGACAGGAGCATCTTTCACTCGAGCTGCTTTTATGGGAAAATGACTCACAAGCCAAGCTTATGTAAACAAATCTATTCATCATTCTCCAACTCAGACCAGTCACCCAAACTCTCAGTTCTGCTTCCACAGCTAAGCTCCTTCTTTTTTATTGACTCTTCTCTAAGTTTCTATCTATAGGCACCTCTTTTTCCTTTCTTTATCCATTCATAAAAAAGGGCAGAGAAGAAGAATGAGGAAAAAAAAACCCCTAAAATTAATAAACTGAAAATACTGAAAAAATATCTTAAATTTGTTTTTTAAACAAAGTTCTGCCTGCTTTTAAAGAATGCCTGCTCTAAAGTAGACACAGACTATCATCTTTTATTGTATCCCAAACAGCAAAAGCTCTTTTTCTGGCTTTTTTTCCGACTGTTCTACTTTCTGTACATAATCTTTGTAACATTTTCTAGGACACAAAAAGAAGACTGTGTGTATGGACATGCTTTATAAGTCAAAATCCACAGGCTAGAAGCTTGACTTCCACGATCTCCCCCTGAAGTTAACAAAACAGGACAAATAGAGCTAAGCATGAAACAAAACCATCTGAGCTATTTCATTTATCAAACAGGTCCAGAACCTGCAAAGCCACCAGGAAGATGTTCAACTGAGCTTTAATACATTGCAACAATAAGGCCTCAGTCACAAACCAAGAAACTATTCCCAACTAGATTTTGTGGTTTGGGTTTTTTTTTCCACTTGTTCTGAAATGCCAAGTAAAAGATAAAATCCTCTTGAACAATAATCTCTTCTTTCCAAGTAAATAACATATACACCCTGCCATGTAACTTCATTTTGATTCTGTATTACTACATGAGGATATCACCAGTCTCACATGGGCTTAGACTTATTATTGAACAAAACCCGATATTCTTGTCAGATTTTAATAAATAAAAGTTCGAGAAAAACAAAAGCCTCCCAGCAAGTACATTACAAATGGATTCATGAATAATTTAGGACAGTACTTTTTATTAGCTTTCTCTAGGTTAATCTTTTCACAGGGCTTGTCCACACACAGAAGTCCTGCCTTTACCTAGAGTGATACAATACCATTACACTGCCTGACCCAAACCTTTGTAATATTTTCACATAGGGCATTCCAGGTGTAATGCAAACACTTGGGACTATCTAGCTCATTCCTACAGAGAAACAAGAGTGCATGAATAGTAGTAAGGCATCCTCAGAGAGATACAACTCTGTGCGCATGGGAATCGTTTATAACGCCGTTATACTGGTAAAAATACATTTCAAAAGTTGCAGAAAAAGCAGGCTGCCCCCCAGTATGTTTAACAAAGGACTCACAGGTCAAGGCATGGTTAAATTACAGTTAATCTGAAGTTAATCTGAATCCAAAGTGTTTTAATAACTAAAAAGGATACAAACACCTGACACACACAACTGCAGCAGTTTCATTTGTAAAAGTAGACAAGCACTAGTCTTATGGCAATTGATGAAAAGGGCAGAGACTTATGTTCTGGTTTCACCCAAGATATTGCAGTTCTCTTTAGTCATTTTGTAAACATGCCTTTTCTTCAATTTGCAAGAATAAACAGCAGTCTAGCAATGATTTCTGCTGGTTTGGGCTTGTACCACCATTGCTTTCTGCAGAGATACGGCATAGCTGTTCCAGTCCAACTCTTAGTGTCTGCCATGGTCACGGCCAAAGAAGTCACCATGAAGGTAACTTAACATGGAGATAAGTGATGCCTGCAAGTCCAACTATGAGCTGAGGTAGAAGCAGTGACACAAGTGGCACATTGGACTATCCAGTGCCTCCTGCAACACCCAAGCAAATCATCTCCATTTCCAATGTTTGTGAGGAGACCTCTCAGGAATACAGATTCTCTTCCTTAGACAACGTAGATGATCAATCAACTACTTTTAATTTGAAGGACCAATTTAGAATTATCCTTCATGTATCCCCAAGATCATTATGGCTCCACTGCAGTCATCTGCTGTCAACATGTCCTGAGCCATGGCTGTGCTCTCAGAGAAAAGCTCACAGCAACGCTGCCTTGCTACATAGCAAAAGATGGAGAGCGCATGCAGTAAATCATGGCAAAGGGCCATATGCTTTTGTATAACACCCGTGTGGGAAACACCTGCAACCTTTTCACCTTGTTTATAGTTCTGCTGTCAATTCACAGAAGACTTTGATCTCCCTATCCATTATCAGTCCCGTGTATTACAAACACATCACATTATTCATAAAACACGTATATGCTCGTAGGCAATAAATGAGGCTTTGTTTTCTGTGCTGCAGTCTGGCAAAGTACACAAAGATCATCTGGAAAGCTAAATGACAATAGCAAACTTTATTATCTCTATCTTCCTCAGGGAAGAGCAAAGAAAAGCAACCAAAAAAAGGTGGGGGTGTGTGAAGGAGAGGTATGCAAATGTGGAAACAGGGGAACAGGCTAATATTCTTAGGAGACATTTGTTTAGAGACACCCATCTACTGCAGGCAGAGAAATGCGAAAACAAACAGCACACTGCTGGTTTAAAAAAGGACTGAAACCTGGTGTTACTTGCTTAGTTATTTCAGATATCAGCAAATTGATTTGTCATGAACACTGTCCCCTTTCAACTCTTGCAGGCAATTCAGACCCTGTATGTCTAAGCAATAGGGAATGAACACCTGTAAAGCCCAACCACAATCTTTATGGAAACGGTTACTTTGGGAGGAAGGGAAAGGGCAAGGGCAGAAAAAACCCTGTCTGGTACTGTAAGTCTCATTATTATTTGTGTTATATTAGCAGCTAGAGACCTCCAAGGTCCCTGGGCTGTAACTTGGCAGTAGCTTTACATAACTAGAAGCCTCATTCCAGGTCTGTGGAGCCTACAATTTAAATAACCTGGAGTGACAGTGGGGAAAACAAATAGTGTTCTCAATTTTCAGTTTTCTATCTGCTGGACAAGGGGACAGGAGGTATGGGGGAGCCATGAATTGACACCATATGAGAACATCGTTCCTCAGCTGCCATATACACCTGGAAATCCCATACCAGCTTTCTTCAGGACATCTGCTGGAAAGTCAGAAGCTCACTGTCATGCCACTTCTGCATTCCAAGCTGTGACTCTACCTGGCAAGGTGCCTTTCCTGGACTAATTTATAAAGCACTGACAAGCTGAGTATCTCTGGATTGATTGACTGAAAACTGAGAAATGCACATCACCACTTAAGAAAAAAAAAAAACCACCCCAAAACCCCACAATGCCCTAGACACAGGTGAGATTACTGGACATAAAAATGAAGCCCCAATAGCACCGAGCATTATCAGGCAGAGAGAAGTTTCCAAGCACAGCTCTGCCAACACACAGACACACGCCTCAGTCAGAAACTAATCCAAACCATTGTGTAAATTCATGAGAAAGAAGACATGGCCACAGTGCTTTCTATTTAAGAATAAATTGTCCCTCATTTCCTTTTTCAATGAACTACACTTCTTTTCATGTCATGAAAGCTTTAAAATAAGTACACAGAACTATTAATTTAATTCCTGCCTGTATTAAAAATATCGTGTAACAAGATGCTCAGACACTAGCGCACACTTTCTGCGCTGCTCTGTATTGCTATGCTTCCACCTCTTCGTCCACACACCCGAGATTAAAAATGCTATCTTCTACATACCAAGAACCTCTGTGCTATCTCAAACTTGCACCTTGCCAAAAGACCTCTGCTTTCTGACATGCTTAAGGAAGTATCAAAAAAGGAAGAAAATTCCAGGATTATTTATATTCTCTGCATCACTAAAAGCACAGCTATTTTTAAAGGAGCTCCTGCCTTGTCAGGTGCAGTAAGAGACTCATGGTATGAAAGTAGTATATTTAGGGTTGACAATAAGGAGAAGCAGGGCTGATTGAGGCCATTACAAGGTGTAGAGCTGGCAGACTCTTTCAAGTACCTTACACCAGGGAGCAAACAAGATCTATTTCTGGGCATCTTTAATCCCAGCTGGGGCTTAACAACTTGAGGGAGGGTGTCACATTTACTAATCCCTTCCCCCTCTTCCAAGTGAGCAGTGCAGGAAACGCAGACTCTGCATGGCTGTGTTAATTCATTCATGAAATGAAGTAGATGACATTTACCCACATATAAGGAATGACAGGGATTAAATTAAGCTCACAAAGTGCCATGAAGAGGAAAAAAGAAAAAAAAGAAAAAAAAGAAAAAAGAAAAAACACCTCTCAATTATACAAGCATATTTGGCAATCTGTGTCCATTTCTGAGGAAATCTGAGTCCAGATCCAAACGCAAGTATAAAAACTTATGCCCACATTCAGGGGCTGGAAAGAGAAGCAGCAGTAGGGATGGACACGCATAACAGAATGGATTCTGCTCTTGCTCCAGGTGGGCTGCAGGAGATCCATGTCCTGAGCTATGCTCCTCCACAGCTGGGGAGCTGCCGCTTCCCAGGGCTGGTGGGGGTTATTTTTATCCTGGCTGGGCTAAGATGATTGCCACCACCGCCACCGTGCTGCATGCTTGCATCATACCGCTAGTGCTGATTAGCTGCATCAGTATTCCACTTCATTAATGCTCAATGAAAGCTGTAAATAGGTTACCGCTTTTATAGGATGCTACTGGAAATTATAAGTACTGTTAAATTAATAAGAAACCAGTTGCTCCTCCCACACCTGGGTGTACAGTGCTATGGTTACTGGGTGACGCTGAAAACACTCATAGCTCTTGACCTCAGCAAGAGTGAGAGAAGGTGGTTTCTAAATCTTTTCCCATGGTCTTTCCCATCAAGCTTGGACTGTGTTAGTCTGTGTTTTGTTACCCATGTTTACACTGTGACATTTGCACCAAAGCTTGTTTTGTCTGCACTCATTAAAGCACAGTATGCCTCACTGACCTCATGTGATGGTGCAGCAGACATTTCCTGTGGGTTTCAGCATATTTCTCTGCCCAGCCTTTCTGTGGGTTTGCAAAACAGATACAGCCTGAGAGCAGTCTCATCTTGGGCTCTTCACACCTAATTCACTACCAAAATACTCCTTTTTCATACCCTGAGAGAAAAACCATCAGGTCACTATTTCCAGTACACTGGATTACTTTTTCTAGGCAAGGCTACCTCTGGGAGATGAAAAACTTTCTGCATCTTCAAACTTTACTTGCTACCATCTACACAGTGTTCATTTGTATGAGTCTATTATTTATATTGAACAATGATAACTATCTTTATCAGTGCAGAGAAAAAAAATAAAGGCTACAAGATGACTGAGGAGGCTAAGCAGACAACGTTACTCAGGCTAAACAAGTGTAGCCTTTTCTCCATCCTTTTTTTCATGTAAGGGAGGGAGAGGGATCTGCTGAGTGCTTATCCTGATTTCTAGTCAGGAGCTCTAAGCAGCTTCCCTTGACAGACAGGTAAGCAATTTCTGGGAAACAACAGACAGTATTACTCTGGCAGAGCTACAGCCATTTTGTACAAGATAAATGGAGACAGAGCAGTGCATTTGAGGATGAGGCATATGATGTGATGCTGTATCAAATAATATGGCTAAGATAACACGTAGAAGAGGAGCATGCAGCACAGGGCTGCTTTCTGGCAAAGCAAGGGATACCCATGCAAAGGGTGGCTTTGAGGTCAGGAAGGATCCTCAGTGTCCCAGAAATCAGGAGAGCATGCATGTGCCATGGTGCAGGCTCCAAGGAAAATTTTGGAGCAAGGGACAAAAAAGGGAGAGCATATGTAGGACCATAAGGAAAATACAAAACAGGAAGGAGGTCAAAGGATTTAAATATAATTTGTGATACTATGACATCATAAGATACAGCAAGCTATGGAACAGTTTGACTATAATAAAACCACAAGTACAATGAAGTTGCTAGTTAAATGCCAATCACTAAACTTCATATAAGCAAACACGCTTCAAGGTGACTAAAATAAAACCTGTCTGATCTGACTTCTGCCTCTCATAAAGGATTTCTGACCATGATAAAACTGAGTTTTGTATGATCTTTCCTTCCCAAGTCCTGACATCAGGGTACAAAAAAAAGCCATATATATATGTCTGCATTTCTGCAACCTTCATCTCATATATACACTTTAATTCTCATGGCCATGACTCAAGTGTGACCGGATTTTTTCACATCTCTAGTCGTGGTTAGCCATTTAGAGGCCTGAAGGAAAGAAAAGGCTTTCAGAAAACGCTGGGTATCTCTATCTGCTAAAAACTCATGTCCTCATGCATACCTTCAAAAGATGCATTCAGAGCAGAGGCATTCAAAATCAGTAGTCTCTTTCTGTTTACACAATACAATACTTCATTTTTACATAATTTTCTTCCAGTCTACTACTTACTGGCATTTTGATTTAAATCAATGAAAGATTTACAATATATTGCACCTTATCCTTTTTTGTTCTTTTGCTTTATGTTACTGCAGATGTGTGCACATCTGAAATAATATTGGTTTAATATTAAAATATTTTAATTCTTCAATAATAAATAGGACACAATGTATGGATTTTTTGCATCCTAAACATAACATCATGAAATGGGTAAGTCAAATTGAGTTTTGCGTAACTACACATGCATACATTGTTTTGTTGAATAAGAAACAAGACAGTTAGATTTGGTCTTGGCTAACAGCCTGAGGATATCTGAAATTTAAGCAAATGAAAGCAGGGTTTCATAAGTGCAAAGCAATGGGCAATCCATTCATCTTGTTCGTGCACAATGAAGACACAGATCCCAGTCAACTCTGTAAAGCCTTACTCAGGCAAGTAAAGGTTTGCCAGACTGGCCACGAGGGGGACAGTCACTGGGACATGCTTTTTCTTCCTGATCTGCCTTAAAAAAAAATATGTTGAAACAAAGAAAGGAAGGATAGCAACCACCTACTGAGCTCCTGGGAATGTACTTTTTTTATGCTACAGCATACAAAGAGCACACAGGAAAGATTCATTTTTTAAAATGCTTGCATACCTATGGCAGTGTGTGCTTTTCCTATGCATTCTCAAGATTTACACACACACACAGAATCATTTAATTTAGTTAATGCATTATTAAATGCACACTGAGGCTCCAATAAAAATAATTTCCCAATGCTTTATGCATTTATCATGAAACCACTAGCAGAATTCTTTACAATAAAAATGCTAGCCGTACACATGACCAAACTAAATTATCTAGGGAAATGGCTAATATCTGACCATGTGGAAACATTAGAACGCAGGGCTTTGTTATAGGGCTAGAAGGAAGAAATTGATGTATTTTCTTACAGAAAAATTGAAATGATAAGAATATTTTTAATAGTACAAAACGCTGCAGCTCCAGGAAATTTTCCTGAATCAATTCAATCTGTGTCATGCCGGACTTTAAAAACCCATTAAAAATAACCATGATAAATTTCCTAACCTTTTTCAGTGCACCATGCAGAAGACAAAGGAAACTGCAATTCAACAGAGATAGAAAAGAAAGAAAAGAATGGAAAAACCTGATAGCTTGTATATCAGCAGTAACATTCTTGCTAACAACAACGAGCAAATCTGCGCCACAAAGGACAAGAGGAGCAGGAGTGATGTGTACAGCTGACAATGGCACTCCAAAGTAATGACTTCCAGGAAAATCTGCTGTTACAAATGGACAACAGGCTGCTGAGAAGTAGTTGAGTCATGACTTTCATAACATGGCAAATTATTTCAGCCTGAAAAAGAACATACTGAAAAACAGGATGTATATAGCTCTGTTAAGGCAACTATGGGGACAACATCCTATAAGCAGCTAATATGCTCACCTGGTTTAAATTATTAAACCTAGCTGAAATCCATGCACATTCAGGGATTTTTCCAAATATTTCATGTGCAGTCATAAGCCACAGATCATGTTCCAAACAGTAATATTAGCAAGAGCACTACCTAGTTGACCTATTTTCCACTTAACACTGTATATGTTATCAGTTGTAACAAGCACACTTTTCTCACTGCTCCTTTTTTGTGTGCATGTATTTTTGTATAATAAATGTTATATGCATCACCATACCCTGAAACAACCCAAATCCCAGAGAAGGGAAGGGTACTTTGAGTCCTCTCCTATTTCATGAATGGACCCTTCCATCATGGAGCAGCAGGTACTGTTCACCCACCTCCTTCTTCTCATGGCTGGCCAAGGTGCAGCATTATCACACCAACACTGGCAGCCAATTCCCACATGCGCACTGCACGTGTTTGAACTCCCTTCACAGCTGCATTAAACAGCTGTCCCAGGCCTGGTGACATGAGTGAGATGCAGACTCAGGAATTTTTTCTCTTTGGTTTGCTGACAGCTGCCTGGCTGAAGACCTCAGGACTCCAGTGGACTGCTTCATTTCTGAGTTGTCAGAGTAAATGTTATTGTCCAACAACACTTTCCTTTGTTACTCCTCAAACTGTCTGGATCTCTGGAGCCTGCTGGAGATGTTTCTTAGAGCCCTTCCCTCCAGACAGTTGTGCGTACATGAAGCATCAGCATTCATACTTGGGATTTCTGAGAATATTTCTGAATCAAAAACTGCAGTTTTAACTGCTCAAAATCTACATAGAAAAAGATAAAATGAAAAGATTTGAAAGCAGACACACATAAACACGTCATATTCCTTCTAAATATACAGGTATTGGGGAAAGATCAAATGATTTGATTCTCAAGCAACAGCAGAGATACAACCCACCCAATCTATTCATAATACCCATAAACAAAGCAAAAAAAAACCCCTACCCTCCTAGCACAACTGTAGGATGTACTGCCACTGAAGTAAATATATTGATCTATCAAAAATGATTGAAGACTGACAATAAAAGGGTTATAAATGCTTAGAAGAAAGAGAAGGCAAAACCACAAAACCAACCCACTGAAAAACTCCCACCTGCATTCACAGGGAAAAACGGACTGAAACAATAAAATATGATGGCAGTGCCTGTACATTTTTGATAGCTGCCCCTCCCAAAACCTGGAACAATCTTGCTATAAACCAAGCAAATAAAAATGTAAATGCATGAACAATTCTCAGGGGAATTCAGATGCTTCGTGTCCTGTAGGCAAAGAAGGTAGGGGATAAAGGTAGAAGAGCAGGAGAAGGCACCACTTTTAATATTTGTAATTATTGATCATGCTCTCCTCACCTGGAGCCTTTTTAGTGCAGCAGTTGCAGTTAAATATGCAATGCTGCCTGCATGGCTGTTTTAGTGCTGCTAGCAATGCCCACTTGTCCTCTGACCTCAGCACAATCCACTGCTTAGATTCCTCGGGCAGGAGGTGGCAGGATGGGACATGCTACGGATTTTGGGGGTGTCAGCCAGTGCCAATCATGTCAACAGCTGCCTGGAAAAAAACAGTACTCAAAATGGCAAGACCAAAAGAGGGCTGGAATGAGGAAATACACTGAACACAATGCTCCGAGCAGTCCTTTGAGTGTGTATAAACACAGTGGCATATCAAAGGGGTATCAGAATCTACTTGAAGGTGTAGAAACTGTTTATTTGTTTAAATATTTTGCTAAGGAAACAAATATGAGAAAAATTACAGTAGTTTCATAAACTTTATTCTATTCTACTGATGAAAATCCAATTGCATTATCATTGGGCAAAAGTATATAGAATTCAGCTGACCTGGGAGAAAAAGTGGGTCTGTAGTAAGAATAAGTTTAGGTACTCGAAGTCTTAATTTTCCCTTTTCCCATGTTGCAATACACTTCTCTGTCTCAAAAATCAGAAATTAATTTTATATTTAATGGCAAATACCTTCCCACATGGCATTATGTTACCATATGACCTATTTTAACATTTGCCTCTATGTTGCACTTGTAGACCTACTTTCTCTTTCTCCTGCCCCATTCATGGCTTATTTCCTACTGGGTCAAATGGACAGCCAGTGGACATATAAAACAGTTAGGCTGCTTTGATAAGATTTTACTTTGCCCCTCCACAGAGTTTTATTTCATAAGATGATCCATGTGATAAAAGGGCCCAAAGAACCAAGATCCTCTCATGTCACATTGAAAGACTCTGCAGCAATTCCCAGCGTCCTTGCCAAGATTCTTTTTCAATAAAATAGATTCCAACATTGACAGAAAAGCTTGGATTATTGCTGAGATATAAAACATCTACTGCTACTCCTTGCAAAGTCAGAACACTGCTCCCAACTCACACTTTTTTTTTCTGCATACTACTTTAAGACATCTGGATATGTCTTAGAATTTGTTGTACAAAGCCTAGTTTTATTCAATAGGCACTATCATCCAAAAATTTAAGTTATATAACATGACAGAGACCTAAAAACATTGGGTCAAGATCTGCAAATAGTCATGGGTTTATGCCTTTAATGGAACTACACTGAAGTAAACACCAGCTTGAATGTCCAGACCACTATTTTCGGGCTTGTTTATGTGGAGGATAGAGGAGATTCGGGGACAATACATGAATTGAATCTTAATACACTAGAAAAATACACTAATCTTAATACACTAGAAAAAGCTCCTATGAGAGCACACTTCTATAGAGAGCAGTAATTGCTGGGGAAGATGGTTAGGATTTTCCCCTGATGTAGCTTGTGTCATTCCAGAATGGCTGTGTCTGTGCATGGGAGGTTTTTCGACATTACTATAGCTGTTTAATTATACCAATACGATTTTATCAGTATGACTAAAATAAATCCTCCTTCAAGACCAGCCTTCAGGTTTAGCCACCAAATTTAATGAAAGGAAAGAAAGATTCACAATCCCCAGGGTAATGGTGGCTTAGCTCATTCCATGCTCCCAAAGCTAGGAGGAAAAAAACAAAAGAAAACAGCTGAAAAAAACCCTTTCTCTGCAGTGGGCTATACTTTTGCCTAGTGCCCGATGAAATCATACCCAGTTCACTACGAGCAGAAGGTCTGACATAAAGCAGACTCTCCAGGGAAAAAAGAGAGGTAGCCGAACAGAGAAAAAAAGGTAATTTGAAGATGGTGTTAAACCAACAAAGAAAAAGGAGATATTTTGTTCCATTTCTAATAAAAGATAGTAGACTAAAATTGATCCCCAGACTAATAAGGTAGAGGAAAAACTAAAACCTATATACAACTAAACAATAAAAAAGTAATAAAGAGATTTATGGAAGTACATAAAAAGCCTGGAATGACGTAAAAATTGTCAGGTCATGTTACTGTTTTCAGCTCAATATGGGTTAGAAAAACAGGGAGGAATAAAAATTAGAGCATGGAGGCAAAATACCATAAGGCTGAAGACGATGGAGTGAAGAGAAAGAAAAGAAAGGCAGAGCAAATATTTAAGGGGAGTGGAGGAAATTACAGCAAGAAGTTATGAATGCAAAGCCCACAAGACAAGGTTGTCAATGCAATCAGAAAAAACCTAACAAACCCCAGAGCCAACAAAGTCATGACACCATTAAAGGACAACAGGCAGCAATTGATTGGAAACATCTCCATAGATACCTGGCAAAGCATGGTGATCCTCAAAGAGGAAAACAGGACTATCTTTAAGAAACTAAGTAAGAGACATCCCCAAGCTATTAATGTGAAATATTTTAGTGTCCTAAGAAACAGAGGCCCCACAAGGTCTTGTCTCAGGACTCTCCAGCATCGGGAGAGAGGGTCTAACCGGCACCTGGTTGGGTGACCAAGGAGGGCAGGAGGAGCTCCTGAGTTGCAAGATTAGTTTAAAGTTAATCTGCTTCGGAGGCTGCCAAGAAAGGGAAGGGGACATACACACACATTGGGAATGATGATGCATTTTCCTCCCTCTGTGTAGAGTGGGGGGAAATGATTCAGGAACTTTATTTAAAAATTACCATGAATGACAATAGGAACACCAGTTCATAATCAGATACATAGCAAGTGAAGCCAGAAACCATTAATAGCTACTGAACATTACATATTGTACGTTTCCACTTCAGGTTTGCATCGATATTTCTGGGTGCTGCAGAAAATTCTAATGAAAGCATTTAATATGCACAGCAAAACCTACAATACTGCTGTTTTCCCATACTTTCTCTTAGGATTGCTATACCAAAATAATGCCTCAGATTTTTCAGCCTTTCAAAAGCCCTCAGCCTGCTTCTTCCCAAATGGTGGGATGAAGGGGAGAATTACAAGGCAGGCTTCGGAGCCTGTTAAGATTAACAAATGCAGGCTTTGACAGACGTTGAAGAGGGTAGATCAAGGTGAAATTAAGTCTAAGATACTAGGTTTTACAATTGTGGGGGGTCACTCAGATATTTCCTCCCCCTGCCTTGAATTAGGATGACACAGTCCGGTATGCAGGCTGATCATGGCAGTGTTATGTGATAGAAAGAGGCGATCTGTTTAGCAGACTCATCTCAGCTCTTTAAAAATGATGATTTTAAGCATTAATTAGCTAAGAAGCAGGCAGTACAGATCAAAGATTACCCATGCTGTATATGAGGTGTAAAATGCTCTTCAGGCAGCACATTTTCAAAAAAACTCCTTCAGTTTTCAAATAATCTTAACCTGGAGCTCACAAGGAGCATGCTTTAACAGCCAAGTTCTGTACTACCAGCATGCCAGGAAACAGGGTAGTGAAACACCTCCCTATGAACAAATGGAAGCAAGACCTCCTCTTAGACAAAACTGCTACCTGCACATGCAGAAGCAGACCAAGATTTAACCAGGTTCCTCAAATGCTAAGAGATGTATGGTACAAAGACCAGCCCTCTGCTTTCCTCGTCAGTCTCAGGAGCTGACAGAGTTCTGGCCAATCTCACGTAGCCTTTCTGCATCCAGCTAATACTATCTCAGTGGAGCTGTACCAACCACAGGATCTCCCTCTATGCAAACACTCACTGAAGCTACAACCACAGCAGCTTGCACATGCTGAGTACAAGGAATAAGAATCAGGAACATGGTGCAGGTGACATGCAATGTCCTTAGCACTTTGCCAAGAGCATATAAAACATTGTCTGTTTCATTTGGTTGGAGTTCACACTCTCTTTCCAGAGGTGTAAAAGATTACATCAGGTCTTTGACTTACATTTGCTTGAACAGCTGCAGTGGAGTCATGGAGCAGCCAGGGATGTAGGAAAGGAACTTGGAAAAAACACAGCAGTGAGCACATGCCTGCAGCTCAGCCACCCCAGAGCAACGTCTGGAGTCTCAAGGAAGAGACAGAGAGCTTTGCATGCGGAAGAGTTTTACCACTTGCATCAAACATTTCCATCCAAATTGCTTTGCCTGCTCTGAGGGCTTGGACAGTGACATTTCAGTGGGCATTTGAGTCTTTGCTCGGGAATTGCTAGAACACAAGCGACTCTGGGACCTGACCAGGTCAGCAAGAGGCAACAGTAACAAACCAACAGCTATCACAGAGTAGACAAGCTCAAGTTGCGTGGTTCTCATGGGAGGTCATAGTCCATGCGTAAGATTTGTCCATGGCTAAGAAGAGCTCATTAATAAATACCTTCAACATTACTAGTACTAAGCATCAACCTGCAATGTTCCAGAAACCCAAGTATGTTTGAAACATGCCACAATTAAATTACTCAACTAATTTACCATAAATTCTGCCTATAAACTGCATCCCCCAGGTCTTCATATGCAGAACTTAAAATACTCCATAATGATCAGGCAGCCCACAATGTGATTATAACTGTAACAGTAGTACTAGACTCCAATCCTCAAAACAGCGTGATATGCCACCTTTTGGCATCAGCATCATAAAAGGCTATGTTTTTAAGACCAATAGCTCTAGAGAGAAGAGGAGAAACTGGTGATAATATACCCATAAATAACTCACAAAACTAGTTCCAGCAGCTTGATTCAACCATTGGAACTAACTATAACCAATACCCTAATTATGGTTAAATGTGGGCATTCAGATGGAGATGTAGTACTCTACCACAGCACTACATTTCTGCCAGGAATATTGTTGGGTTTCTTTTTTTAATGATTTTTTTTTAAAAAAGACAAATTTTTAAAAATAGGTTACTATTAAAAAATTCTGAAAGCATTGACAAAAAAAAAAAAAAGCTCTGAAAGTTTTAGTGTGTTTAAGATTCTCCTGGTTTTCAGTCAATTTTTGAGATAATCTTTCCATTTTAGAGAGAATGGCTAGTACATTACACAGTGGAGCAATAAAATTGCCTACATGCAAAGTACTGTCAAAAGAGAGGGTGGGGAAGGAAAAGAAATGTTTTTCTCCTCATTAACTTCCTTCAGTTACAATAAACCTAGGTGTTTATGTGTACCAACAGCAGTAAAAATATTTTTTAAGCACAAACGCAATTGTTTCTTTTATGTCCCTGATTCAGCAAGGTAGATAAACTTCTGCCTAACTTGAAGCATGTTGAGTAATGCTATTGACTTTAATGGGATTACTCATGTGCTCAGAGTTAGGCACATCTTAAAGGATTCTGCTGTACTGTATCCATAGTTTGCAGAATTTAAAGAAAAGAAAGAAATAACTCTTATTCACAACAGCAATTCTACAGCTGATCGACAATCCTACAAAGTCAGAGGATCTTATGAGAACACATAAAATGAGGAAATGGTGAGGAAAAAAAAAATCTTGCTGCAATACGAAAGACTTGACTCCAGCCAAAAAATATGTATAACTTTAACAAAACAAAAGTCCAGGCCAGCGAGGGTACCAAAACTCTCTATCAGGTTAATTCTGGAACAGAGATTATGAAGAGGCATAGAACAGAAATAGGAAGCCTGTTTTTCTTCCCTCCTCCCTATCCTTGCCCAGGTATGCTTTTTTTCTATTTGAAATATGAAAAGTAAATTGTTTAAAATAGCAAATAAAAGGAAAGACCATGTAAGTCCATTAGACCCCCAGTGCAAAACAGGAAATCAAACAGGATAAGACTGTTTCATGAAACTAAATTGTTTCTTTACATGGGCCTTCAGGGACAAAGATAAGAATACCTGCCCTGGGACTACTCTTTCCACGTAAAGTAGAGACATTAAAAAAGCTTGTGAAATTAAAATGGCAATAAAGACAATGTTTCTTTAGGTAAATTAACTGCATGATGAAGATATCAGCTGTTCTGGGCAGGATAAGATCCTGCCCCTATCCACCTTAGGTTTTCCCCTAGATGTTTGGGAAGGCAGAAGGATTAGGCTTTGAGAAATGTTCCAGATGCCCAAATTCTCAAAACACAAGTCCCTCTTCTGTCCACAAATGGGGAAAACCCCAAAGCTCCACAGTGACTAACCAGTGTACTTCAGCCCTGATGCAGAGGCCAGGAGCAGCAGCGAGAAAAGCTCTTTGATTATGGACTCATCTGTAGAAATGCTAACTTGTGCCGTCTGCGAAGACATTTTTTTGGGAGAGGAGAACTCAAGCATTAATTCAGAACCAGCTCTGGCTACATAGACTTTTGAAAAGCTATCAGCTGCCAGCATAGCTTACTATCACAACTCACCCCTGGACACATTTCAAATTAGTGATCATGACTCCATGATCTATCCTAATCCTTTAAACTAACCAACCATTCAAGTGCCCAGACTTGATCTTGGTTCCAATAATGACTTATTTAGAAACCATTTAAGAAATATTAGGAAGTCTTTCAGGAAAAAAAAAACCCCAACCAAACAAAAACCACTACCCACAGATCAGACACTGAGTAATCCCACAGACACTTTGAGAAAAATCACCTCTCCTATTTAAAGGGGTTTTTTTCTTTGTATTACTTAAATATGTGATGAAGTAACCTACAGCAAAACAAGATACACTCTATGTGGAAATGGAGTTTCATTCATGCCTGTGATGTCTCAAGATGCTTTAGGAATCCCAGCACCTTGACATGCTTCCTGTGGTACTGTGTTGATCCAGGTATTTTTATGCTGAAGGTCAGCACAGGTAGGTGCAAAAACTGCAAAAACTGATGGCTGTTTTATTAGGGATTGAGAATGGTTTATAACCGTTCTCAGTGATTTCACATCTTATCAGAAATACTCTCATTGACTCCTTCTGCCTATTAGAAAATGCACATTTTGAGTTTGTTGCCGCCTTTTGTCAGTTTACAGCCTGACAAGCCTGAGCTCAAACACCCCAATTGTCTTCCACTTTCTAGAGGTGGCTTAATCAAAATTCCATCATCTTGCTACCCCTAGACCCATCTCTTCATCTTTGCCTTGCTTTGTTCTTATCATCTTCAACACCTACTCTGCTACATAATTGTTCAGATTTCTAACAGCAGTTTGAAGCTGAGAGGTTAAGCGAAGAGTAAGCATAGGGTTTGACCTGCTGCAAGCTCTTTCATATGGAACGGGACGTGAAGAAAGAGTGTCACCCTACAAAATCCACTGAATTGTAATCTTCTATATTTACTCTTTGATTATATGCAGTAAGGTCTACGCTATGAACTCTTACGCTCTTCCCCACACCCAAACGCATTGCCAAAGTCAAAAGCAACATAGGTTCACTCATCCCAGACGTAATCACGTGCCTGCCTGGGGCTCTGTTGTATTTTCTGTTCCTTCACTGGTGGTGTGTTATTGGGCCAAGAATATATTACTTATTTTGGCACTATTCTCCAGGTCCAAATAAGCCATACAGACTTACAGTGCTGTAAAGTCATAATGATGCAATCACAGAAGAGTGGTCAAATGCACATGAAGTGTGCATATAAAGTAAAACTAACTCACTGCCTCTGCAACTCCGCTCGTATTGTTGGAGTTGCTTTTCTGATTCCATGAAGTTTGCTCTCCCTCTTTATTTCACCTCTTCAACCCTGCAGCACTTTGTTTCTCTCTCTGCTCTTACCACTGTTTCTGATCAGTAGCCATAATCTACAACTGAAATGCAAAATTAGATACAGTGGGGCTGAAAAGAAACTATCAAAACATCAAAGTTGATCCAAAAAATAAGTGACATAAACCACTAATTTCCACAGAAACCATGACTACTTTCCTGCAAAACTCCTACCATAAAAAGGAAAACATTCAAAACAAACCTTCACGTGTATCAGCACATTGCTTTCCAAATTAGATATTTTTTCACTTTTTATTTTTTGTAATGGAGAAATAGAACACTTATTTTAGAGGAGGTATTTTTATAGATGGTACTCCAAACTATAGCTGAACCAAAGACTACCATTCTGTTACAGGATCTCTCCAAAAGTCATGTCAGTCACTTGGATTTCCCTGTTGAATAGAAATGGCCCAACTCTGCCTTTGCACCAAACCCAAGTTGTTTGTTTCTGCCTTGGCTTCCATCTTGGGCCATCTCTATATGAAAACAGACAGTTTTCACAACACACACTCACAACTGAAGACTATTTGCATTGTCTCTGTCCATAAAAGAGTAATCCTATCACCTCTCCTTTGGATCTGCACATGAGAGTGAAGGAAAAAAAAATGCTTTTGTGACCTACAAAAGCCTTACTTGAAATAATTCTCTACGACTTGAGGCCTTTTGAAATAGAAGGGATATATTGTTTTGACTTGATTAAAGCTGAAAAGTTGATTTGACATCCTGTTGTCAAGGAAACCAATTCACACACAAAAGAAAACAGTTGTGATGGTATCATTCAGACTATTCAAGTGACCTTAGAAAGAAAAAAAGGCTTTGGTTCCAAAGATTTGCATTCAACTCACTTCACCACTGTCGAAATAAAGATCATTGCTCTTTATGCTTACTGGAAAGCAGTTTTCAATCTGGAAAAAACAAAATGCCACATCTTCTTCCAACTGCCAGATCCAATACTTTGCTGGGACTGTACACATAAACACACCTACCATTTATTGCCTATTTCAAAGAAGCTCAGGAAGAATCACACAGAAGACATATAACGAAGGAGAAGGAATTTCGTTAGTTGATAGGACTGTGATAAATACCCCCCGACACATACCACACCTATTGAACAGCAGCTTGCAAGCCAGGCTTTAAAACATCCTCCTCAGCTACAAATAAAGCTTACCTCAAGCACAGCAGTGTTTGAGCCCAGCTTTGTTTTCCTGGGAGACAGCAAAAAGCAGCACTTTTTTTTTTTCTCTGCCAGCCTCCTAGATCCCTCCAAAATGGAATTGTTCATTCGTGCAATAAATGGGATTCAGGTATGCCCAATCTGCTCACTCCTCCCACCAAGATGATCCCAGAGGCAGAACTGCCCTGCTGACCACTACCACCATCATCCAGCTTTGCAGCCCATATAAGTCTCACTGAGGTTTAATTTCCTGACAGCTGTGGGTAGACTGGAAAAATGAAACTTTCTATCAATCCATTCTCACACTGTAATTATACATCTCTTTCTCTGATGACACAGCCTCTGCCTGGCCAAGTAAGCAAGCAGATGACTGACTAGCAACTTATCTGGAATTCAGATTAGAAAAAAAATAGGCATGATATTAATAAGGAGGGAAATACACTGAGGAACAAATGCCAGCGTTCTTACATTATTGTCATTTAAGGGCATCACACCAAAGGTCATGGAGATAATAAGCCTCAGTCATTTTCCATTTGTTACACAACATACAAATTGCCACAGTGTTAATGAATATCTTTCCCCATTCCTGGCCGGCCAATACACTGTATTATTTCTTCTTAGACAAGCACCTAACCACCAGAATTCATTATTTCCATCACTTCTTGCAGCACTTTGTCCTTAGGGCTGAGCATAAATGCCACAAGGCAGCTGTGACTGGAGCATCAAATGCTTCGTATGCCTGAGCCTGACTTCTTTCTGATAGAGCGTTTTTGCTGGAAGTGCATACAAAGCATATTTATATTATTTATGATCATCTATGCACACACATTTATATATGCTCTCTTCTTGCAAGTGTCTTAAGACCCTTGCAGAACACACAAAAAATCTTTTTCATTGACTCTATTTTGTAGATATTGTTTGATACTTATATATTGAAATAATAGGTATGCTAGAAACACCAACCTACCATAGCAATAGAAGTTACCATGAAATAACTTAATTTCCACTTAAAATTATGACAATTGGAAAGTAATTCTTGGAATATTCACATAAATGTGGAAGGCCTCGTATGAAGGAATACACTGCTTAAACCCTCTTTACTCCTAGTAAACCCCTAAGAGCTAAGATAGCACAGCTGAGCTATAGAGAGAGGAATGCCTCATTTCTAATCTGTACTTTATTGTATTTAAAGTTTAGGAATTTTGCATAAATATAGATAGCAACAGCTGAACTAAATTCATACTATTTCATAAACTAAGTGATTTTTTTTTTAAGATGATAAATTATACTGTAAGTTTAATTACAGTTCACCATAAGTATAAAGAATATGCAGATGAAAAGAGAATATTGAAGGCTGGTAGTTTTGTACAGTTGTGAAAAAGCCTGAACTTTATGTGCATGATTAAAATTAGAAAGAAATGAATGAAGGCCAACACAAAATGCTGAACTAAAATAAGCCAAGGTTACTTTCTGCATGTAATCAAACAACCACCACCTCTGTCTACCAGACTGAAACACCACACGCTGCATTTTAATGAATATCTTATCTTGGTATTTTCTCCTCTCCCACCCAACAAATCCAAACAACAAGAGCCAGGAAAAAACCAAGCTGATGGCACTGCTAAGCTTACCCACAAACAGGTCCATACTCCGTTATGAGTTTTGTGTGGTTTTCCCAAAAACCCTAGATAAAAGAAAAATGACAGAGTATTTTAGAACAGTACTTAACAGAGAACCTGTTATACAGTGTTGCTAAGACTCACACTAAAGCTTTGAACCTCAACTAGGAGAACTACAGTATGGCAGGGGATCGGAACTAGATGATCTTAAGGTCCTTTCCAGCCCTAACTGTTCTATGATTCTGTGATTAACTCATGACCCCACCTTTCTATCATTGTCTATCTGTGACAATAGAGTCTGGAAATTATGACTGAAGAAAAAAAAAAAAAGACCCAATCCCCCAAAAGACCTGAAAACCCTTGAAACATTTTTCATCGGGTTTTTAGGCTCCAAAATACGTTACCACTTAATGATTAGGGTCCTGATGCATAATTTTCTCTTATGTGTGTGTAGATAGAAAAATTGACAGAGAAATTAGTAGCAGAATAAGTATACGACTTACTACACTCAAGAGAAACACAGGGAATGTGGAACAGGTTTTCTTGATTTGCTTTTAGTTATATTATTTAAAAAAGCCAAACAATCCAAACCTGCAAAGCTGGAGTTTAACATGAGGCAGTCACCTAGGACACGCTGCAGAATAGCAAGCAGATTTATTTTAACAAACTTTTAGAATTTTTACTGTGTTTCATTTTCATAATTGATGAAAATTGGTATCCATTTATCTAAATAAACCTGCCACTAGACTAAATTGTTAGTGTCTTAAATGAATTCAAATTGATTAATCTGAAAGAAGGTGTGCAAATGTATCCCCAAAGTGAATAGGAAAAAATCTGTTTTAACAAAACTGCAATATTTGAGAACCATACTGTGTTGCATTTGTAACTTGTATATGGAAACATAACACATTTGACTGCACTAATCTGCATTTATATTAATTCAAGAAAGACTATTGTGATCCATCTTCATTCTTCAGAGAAAATTCACTAACAAAGCAGAATACTTACGCCTCATATTGATTCTTCCCTATTTTTTACGACATACTGAAGAATATTAGCTAGAACAATATGAACTATTTTAAATACATTAACTACAGACATAAATAAACAAGACCATATAATGTGTGCATGCTTTGGGACCCTTTTATCACACTAAGCAAAAGAAAATCTGGTAATCAAAAGTAGTTATCCTATTTAGCACCCAAATTAACAAAGAATTTGTATCATCTACAGTCCTTCTCTTATAAAACCTTTGATTTGTTTTTTATTCTTATATACAGTTATGCTTTATTTATTTTTATATCCTCTACTTGCAATATGTTTTTTCTAAAGGAAAATATGTCTTCAGGTTAATGCAAGCACTTCAAGTTTTCCCTAACATACACAAAGTTAAAGCACTGGATGGTGTGTAAGAAAACACACTAAAGATAAAATTATGAAAGTACTGGTTTAGATGATTACCTGAAAACAAATATATATATTCTCATCTGGAAAATACTTTACTATTGAGGCAAGCAAAAAAGCCTCATCCATTAGCACCCAGAATCTAAGGTGAACAAAGCCTTTGTAATACCACAAATAGGAACAACTAACTCAAAAAGGCTTTTATCTGTAAACACCAAGGGAGGGTAAAAGATACATACACATTCACACTGACCTGCATTTTGCTGTAGAGATACTTCAGCAGTAGCAGGATTTCAGCCTACAATTGCTACAATTTCAGCATTACAAAGGCTGCCTACTGCCTTCCCCTGCTGATGCAAGGGGAAATCCAGGGGGTAAATTCTCCCAGCACTATTCTCCAGGCAGCCATCTAAGACTGCCCAAAGCAGGCTCAGGTCATCAGTGCACTCTGACCACTTTACCTGGCAGAGTGGCTCCAACCTGTGCACACACAGCTGAGGTTTACAGCCATGCTGAGGCACCAGCGTGACACAGGGCATAGATCGAGGTTACCAGGCATTTGAACATGGGGTGCAGAGCACCGCTGTATCACAACAGTGACTGCTGCATGGGGCAGAGAGAATTCCAGTCTTGTGAGATGACACCAAATCAGATCTGCCCACTTTCCCTCTAGCCTGAGCCTTCACTTAAGGACATCCCAAGGTACAGCCTGAAACTTGCCTGCTAAGTTTTACTTTGAATTGTGAGCACGTACATAGGTATTGCACTTGCTGTATCCACCAGCTGCATTCCAGTGAGCCAGCAGGATATTAACATTTACAAGAAGCCTAGGCTTGAAATGATTCAGTGAAAAAGCCTTCCAGAAAACCGGCTTCTTGGAAGTGCTGCTCCTGGCTCACTCAAGTAAAGGGGTCAGGGAGAGCACATTTAAAATCAAGCCTGTTAACCAATAACTGGTTTTCCACCTCCAAGTCTCATAAATGACTGCACTGGCTTAAAATTAACCACACTTCATTTTTCTTCCCCAAAGCGAGACGTGCAAGGCTGCAAGATATGGGGGGAGAGGTGGAGTTGAAAAATATCTGGGAGAGGTTGTGAGAAAGCACCCTCAGGAGTAAAAAAAGTGCTTGTTCTCTCACTCTGGGACACTTTCTCACATCCTGCACCATCACACACACATACACACCACTGTCTGCCTCCACCATCCACTCCCAGGACCCACTGCTATCCTGATCAGGCTGCCTGGGAAAGACAATCAAACAGCACATGAACAATCCTGGGAGGCTACAGTGACTGAAACACAGGCAAGGCAGAGGGAACATATGTATGCATCCCTTACAAGCCAAAGCATGCCTTCCAGCTGTAGGAAGCTGGGGTCATATAAAAGCATACGTATTTCTTCTCAATATCCATGACAAAGGCGAATGAACCAATGTGATGGTCTCAGTACACAGGGAAGGGATATGCCACATCCACGTTGCTCTGCCAGTTTTGCAGACTGAACACTGCTTCCAGTAGACAGGTACCATGAAAACATCCTCCTCCTGCTATGAGTCATATTTGAAGCATAGCAAGACTCACGAGTGCTTTTGGTAACTTATTTTCACTAGGCAAGGACAATCTGCTCCAAGGTTTGTTATTGCAGGTTTGTTCAGGTTTATAACTGCAATTGTACTTAGTATCTACAGGAAAACTAAGCATTTGCCCATCAACAGCAACTCTTTCACTAGAAAACAGAGGGCAAGACCTCTCTTTTACTCAAGATTGCCCATCAGGTAACACCAAGAGGGACAGCAAACTCTGAAATGGTACCTGCTGACATGTACCCAGTGCCTTGAACAGCCATAAGATATGAGCTATAATGAAGCAATGGGAGGGTTCAGAAGGGGATAATCAGGCAAAAAAGGGAACATATTTTGATTTTTTTTGGAAACCAGAAGGAAAATGAAGAGCAAAACAACAGTTGGTATTCCAAGATGACACCGTGTGCATCAGGAAGAACCACAGCACATTAAACAGTCACTTGCAACAATGAAGCGTAAAAGCATTGTAATGCTATTCCAAGTCAAAAAAATCACTTAGCTTTTCCTTTGTTTGGAAGCTGCAGAATATGAATTGTCATCAACAACTACTCAGGAAAGGGTTGGAGCAGGGGGGATTTGTTGTGTGTGGCCTCTACAGTGAGGTAGCGGCCTGATGACAGCCCATTATCAAACAAGATAATACAGCAGTATGAAAAGCTTCTTTCCCTGAAGAAAGCATATTTTACAGCATCTGGTATACCATGGAAACAGCAGCTCAAGTGGGCTGACTGCTGCACACCCAGAAGGCTTCTTTGTTTATATGGCTGGCAGTTGCCTCCCTACAGGGAATTTGCATTCTACCCTTCCTCTAAGCGTATATCATCAGCTGCATCTGTGGGCAGAACCACTCATAAAACCAAAGCCTACTCTCAGGAATACAGGTGCAACCCCTATGGAAGGGAAAAACATTTGGGTCTGCATCAGCCAGAGCAAAGCCTAGTCATGGCCAACCATCCATCTTTAAATACTGAACACGAAGGCTCTAGCATGAACAGCACATAAATAAAGGGGCTTCTGAAAGGACTCCCTTGGCTCAAGTATCCCCTTTCCTTTTCTCAATATATTTTGCAACTCCAAGACAGATCCTTCAACAATTTCCTCCATGTTGCATATTCACCTTGCTAGTTCCTCACAGCAAAGAAGAAATCTGCAGCAATGTCATCTTCCCTCCTTGCTGAAAATGGTTGTAGGCACTAAGCCAAAGGTTTCAGAAAGAGGCAGTAGTACTGTGCATATCAATTTCTGGGGTATCTAACACGAGGCATATCAAATCTAGTATAATTAGTTACTCAACACCTGCAGATCTTGTGGCTGTAAACAGGGACTTAGTGACTTTAAGGTTAAACTCAAGCTTAAGTGACCCAGACTGCATGGATGACGCTTTGAAACTTTTCAGCTTGTTGCAGCTGGAAAATAAATCATGTGGTTTAGGAACTTACCTAGAGACCTCAAGGGCCATTACATAAAATGAAGAGGGCCACAAAGCTGGGATCCAGCAAATGCATGCACCTCACAGTAGCTCATAATTTGGACTCCAAAAAATTGACTTTCAGAATGCAACAGGAGTAGCCCTTGAAGTTTGTGGTGTATTGAATGCCACAAAAGCTCATCAAAATCCAGTGCAAGTGGGAAACATCAGCCATGCAAAAACACACAAGTGAAAAAGGGTTCTTTTGCTGCCCCTTTCTGAAAAGTATCACCTGATGTCAGTCACTTATCAAGACAGCCTGGATTCAGACCTGTGACTCCGAAGCCAGAGATGCCACATCTTATCACCAGACTCATACATGCTCCACCCTCATCATCCTGTAGTCAGACATTAGGTTCTGTTTTACTGCGATATTAATAACCACAACATCATTGCATGAGTGCACACCTCAAATCAAGAGACAAAAATCTACAGCTATTTATGGTACATAATAACAATGAATGACATTTATGGATGAGATTTTTAGTATGCAATGGGCTTCACATGTCTTTTTTCCCTTAGACCAGCAGGAAAAAAACAACTGCTAATACCCTAGGATCCAGATTGATTTTCTTTTTTTTTTAATACAAGCTAGCATTTAATTAAAGCATCCTCGTATCAGACTGCAGCCCACTTTGAAGGAATGACCCCAGACTGTACATCATCTCCAGTAATAATCCTAGTAAAAACACTAGGATGCCAACAGACAAGAGGAGGAGAACAGTGTGAACATCTAACCAGCCTGATTCCGAGCCATGTACATAGTTTGCTTCCTTTGATTGTTACCCTTTAGGTCGTCCTCTGTGTGTAATTTGGTTTAATTTATGAGTATGCCATCTCAGATTTTAAAACACACATATAGCCCTTCCAAATTTATTAAAAGCAGCCTTTCTACCCTTAATAGTTATTAAGAGAGGTTAGTGTTATGTAATTAAGTTAATCCTCATCTGTAAAGGCTAATTAACTGAACACTAATTGAATCTGCATATGAAAATTTGGACAATGTGTTCTCATTACACAATTAAAAAAAAGTTGCTTGAACTAAATACCAAACAAATTATATTTTTTCCCCTTTTACCTTTTCAGGTCTTTAATAAAAACTAGGTGGGCAGTTTTATTTCTGTGTGCTACATTAGTCCTTGCTGTCTAGAACAAGAAGCTGTCATATCAGCGTACAGAGGAACTGCTCAATTCCTCCTCTGAAAGATGGCTGTTTCCCCTTCTTGCGTGAGGTCTCCTTTCTCTCTACCTTTACCCCATGCCTTTCATCACCCTCTTTTCCTTCTGCTGTCCACCACCTGCCCTAGTCAGAGGAGGCAGAGGCTCTCAGGATCAAGATATATCATCCAAAGGATCAGACAGAGTTGAGAGATCACTTCAATGGCTCATATCACCCAAAAGGATCTGATGGCACCATACAATTCAGTCATGCTGATTCACTACCCCAAAGCCTGCATGCAGTCAGCTTAAAGCCACCTAGACAGTTTTGGCAAAGATCACTTGCCAGTTACATCCTAAGGAGCACAGAGTCTCACTTCCCTCCCTGGGTGTTCCTGCATTACAAAAGCAAGACATGTTTTGGACCCTTTTCAGCCTTTTTGTGAAACATTTATAGTTTAAAACAGTCAGGTTTCCAAGAAGGAATTAAGAAAAGCACATCATCCTTTCTGGTATTTGCTGTCTCTCCTCATTAACCAGGTTAATGGCTGACTTTAATGGACTGGTAACTGAAGAGTCGGCGGGAGGGAGAGGAAGCCAAACAAGTAAATACACAATTGTGGGCCTGACCTCAATAGCATGCAAGACTTCCCAGCGCATGAAACACACAGTCCTCAGACTTTTTCACAAACCCCACCATATGTTTTTAACAATTGAGTCACAAACATCAGCCCTGCATAAGCGGCACCACTTCTGGCCCACTGCTACCAACCCAGAATCCTGCTTCACTGCAAGTACCTAAAGGAAAGAGGGTCAGACGAGTGTGAAATGGGATACCTTCCCAAAGAAAGATATCTAACAGTGTAATACATTTTCTAGGTGAGAGAACAGTGGAAGAGATACACAGACTTCAGTGACAGATTGGGTCTGGTGGCAGATGAACAGCCATCACACCCAGAAGGATGAAGATAAGGGCAAAAATCGAGAGAACAGCAAACATGCAAGCTTGAGGGAAATGAGTATGGACTGAGTTGAAAGAAAATGTACAGGCATGAAAGGAGGAAACCCATAGATTTCTCAAGGGTCAGTTTTGGGACAGACCTTGTTCAATGTTTTGAAGACTGACTTTGGCATAAAAGCAGACTTTCGTGAAGTATATCCATGGTTCTGGGTTGAAAGACATATTCTACCCTCATCTGGAAGAGAGATTGAGATTGTCATATCAGAAGAACTGAATGACCTAAAGAACCTGAACAACTGTAACAGAGGAGAGTCTTTTGTTGAAAGCAAAGCTTCACGCCCTTAGAGGGATTATGTTAACTGCAAGAATTTCTCCAGTAGTAGATTATCATTTGAAAAAACAGTGAAGGAAAAAAACCTGGATGGTCACATCAACCAGAGGACAATGATGAACAACAAATATGATGGAAACTACAAACGCATAGTATCTGTGATATGCTTTCACTGGAATGCTGCATGCAAATCTGATAAACTACATTCCAAAGGAATGAATTTAAAATTGAATGAGTAGAGAAAAGGGTCACAAGGATTCTCAAGGAACAGAAGGCCTATCTTAAAAGTTGCAACTAGGAGAGTTCACTTTAGCAAACCAAAGGTTCATTTTAGCAGACCAAAGGGAGGAAGCATGCCTGCTGTCTATAAATGTACTGGAAGTCATCATCAGGGATGGAAAAAATGTCTATTTAATATAAAGACTTACATTACAGAAAGATCAAATGAATATAAACTGGCCATGGATAAATGTTGCTAGCAATCAAATGAAAGTTATTAACTATCAAAACAGCAAGATTTTAGGACCAACTCACAGTCAGAATAGTGGGGGTAAGAACCTCAAGGCAGGTTTTGAGACACAGTGGATAAGACGTGGATACTTAGGAAAGATGGAGCGTAGGACGAATAACCCAGCTTATCTATACCAGCCCCTCAAGGCAATGCACAGCCACTTCCAAAATAAGAAAGACTCATGGAAAAGATTCACTGCACTTTCATATGTGCACACTGTACTCACACTTCTAATTGATCACCTTAACTTTCCACAGCATTCCCATATAGATACGGCCTCACACATTAATTTGGCACACTGCAATAAGATTCTCTCTTTTTGTCTTTCTCTTTTCAATCTCATTTAACTTTACTAACTTCATTTCCACAACATCTTTGGGATGGTAAGTACCCGTTTGTCACAGGCAGGGAGTTGGAAGTACACAAGATTAAGCAATTTGCCAAATGTCATATAAGAAGTCAGTAGTAAAGCTAGAGAGAAGTTGCAGGTTTCTCAGTCCTCCTTGGTATCTTACAGAACCATTCCTTCTCTGCCACAGAGAAGTGCATGTGAGATAGGAATATCAACAAATTTGATCTACTTCTGAGCATTCAGACATATCACATACCAGAGGCTTTGGAGAAAAGCATGAGGAAAACAACCCTACATACGTGGTTAAAACTAAAGCACTTTAAACAGAGGAAGGTTTCTTCTTCACCCGTTAGCTTAAGATTCAATTACTTTTATCATAATATGCATAGCTACAAATGTAATTAGTCATAAAATTATCCAGACCTCAAATTATTCCAGCTGCTGTATTTGACTCCCTGATTCTTGCAATGATGAATTCTCCAGACTGATTACACTTGCTAAAATAATGTTTCTTTTTATCTATTTGGAAGTTGCCTGCCGTTAGCTTAGACCTTGTTTATATCTGCTGTAGGGCTATAATTGCACCTTACTATTTTTATTAGGACTATTGTCTAGATAACACTTAAACCTGCTAGGCCCTTATTTTATTTAACAGTAAATGTCACAGAAGATACCTATTCAGGCTTCCAGGATCCTTTATCAAAAACAGAAAACATGTCATTATGAAGACATGTACAAAGAGAAATACAATTTGTACAGTGTGTGTTCATGAAAGGCTCCATATGAGGTCTTACAGACTCACTGCAATTTTTGATCCTGTGATAAACACATATTTATAAGTCAAGAAACTAGAAAAAAAGAGAAAGGAATGATAGATTTTATTTTTCACTCGAGTAAGTAATTTCCACTAAATATCTTCTAAGTCATCTTTCCAAACTGACTGTAATTCTCTCCTACACAGTCTCTTCTCATATACAATTCCACTCGATCGCTAACCATCTCTGTTGCCTTCCTTAATATTACTACATCCTCAAATTACAACAGGAAAACAGAGAATTACAGTGCTCTCTATAGGAGGGAATTCATTGTGCAATACAAGACCATTGCAGTGTGTATTTTCGCTGTGTGCTCAATGTCTCTCAGATGGATTAGCGTAAGCATTCAGCACATCTTACTAACAGTGAATGAATTTTATTAGTTTTCTTTGATGGCCTCCGTTAAGGGAAGCAAAGCAGTAATTGTGTAGCTTAAATGGAAACAACTTCTTGTAGGACAGACAGACAGGCAGACACACTAGCTCAATCTAAGGACACAAATATTTTGGAAGTAATCTGACAACACATCACTTTTAAGGGGCAACAAATTGGCATTTGGAGAAATAGAAGTTGACTCCTCCCCCAAGAAAGGGAGACAAGGACACTTTTTCTCCAAGGACCTTCTCCACTTCTGAAGAGTGTCTTCTTAAACACTTTAAGAGCAGATTCCTTCAGGTTATGAAAAAGTAATTTTTGAGAATAAAATATATTAACCAAACCTATTGTGCAATAGTCTCTCTTAAATGCCACAGAGCGCAAACAGACATTGCAATAAGTACTGGAAAAACAACATGACCACATGCAAATCTTGTATCTTCACCTATTGAATTAGGATGACAGTGTTTAAAGGTTCTTCTCTGATGCAGACTCTGGGCTATCTCGTATTGCTTTAGCTCACTAATGCCTAAATGGACACAATTTAGGTGGGTTTCAAGACAACCTGAGCTCTAGGAAGCAACATTACTTTTTCAGTGGGTTATAGTACCTAGGCCTCCTCAGAGACATTTTGCTTCTATAGTGCTAGGGGCTTTACCATTGTTTAGGAATTGATTATCAAATCAATGCTACTTAATTATCTATGACCACTGAGTCCGAAACTATGAAACATCCACCTGAAATAACTAAATATTATCACAAAATTCCATCTGCGTTCAGCTCCCAAATTTTGATCATTTATTGTGATGACACTGAGACACAAATTGGTGTCTGCACACAGAGTACTCTGTCAAAAGAACAGACCTCGAAAGAGCATTACATGTGACAGACATTAGTCATGCCACTTAAAGCATTAGTGAAAGATACTAGGACTATTTCTGTATTTTAACATAGCTGGACAAGCCCAGCTTCCTCTTGTCTAATTCCCACCTTGTATGGATGCAGGCTCTCAAGCATGAAAGGAGAAAAATGCCCCTATAGATTGTGCTGGCCTCTGATGCAGAGCAGAGCATACTGCTATCTGTAGCATGGACAGGCCAGGGACAGGCATGACAGGTCCCTTTTTACTACCATCTATCACATGGCACCTCTGTAAAAGTTACAAGGTTAAGGGCAGACAAGTCAGCTTGACACACACAAGCCTTGAAGTGTGCCCATACATTCACCAGGGCACAAGGGGGCACGTGGCTTTTGAACTACAACAAGCATTTTCACCCTAGCCATGTGAACAAACACACAATGTTCATCCTGCTCCCAGACCAACAGTCCAATAGGTAGAACAGACCTACTACTATGGATATAAATGTGCTGTAAGACCCTGTGTAAAACAGAATAGTCTTATGCCTTTGGGAATAAGACAAGCTGCAGCCTCAACAGCCACATCACACCGGGCAGTTGACTCTTCACTTATTTTACAACAGTTATTACAACAAAATATTTTTGTTTTCACAAGGTTACTTACTCTCTGAGTTCTGCCCTGAAGCCAAATACTGTTGAAGAGTCAAGCCAACCATGCGGTAGGTGGTAGGATACAAGCATGAAAAACAGACACACTAGAAAGCTGTATCAGACCTCCCTGGAAAAAAGGATCAGGAAGAGACAGACAGAAACACACAGTGCCAACCCCTGCGTGGGCTGGAGAGAGGATTACAGAGAATAGTAGGAGCTGAGATGGCACAAGGAAAGTAAACAGGCGGCTGCCGTGGAATGAGCATTTGGGACAGCTCTAGGGATCAGCAAGGCCATTGGTCAGTACCTTGGGCAAGCATAGGCGGTGCCAAGCAGAAGTACAGTCACAGCTTCAACTGTGACAACTCCACAACCAGAACAGCTTGGGTCTGGAGGTGGGGATTGAACTGACTTGTGCCAGGCGTTCTTTTCTGTTTCTAGATCATCACCTGGGACTGGATTGTGCAGCAGCATCAGAGCAGCACCTTGTCAATCCATCTAGGCTTTCTTTGTTGTTTTTAAATGAATGATGCTACACACCTGCAAATACCAGATACTTTTCAGAGGAACAGATGCATTTAGCTGCCTTTTCATAATGGCATTCATCTGCACCCAGAAAAAAAGAGAGGGGCTTGGCACTTTCATTCAATATAACAGCTACACAGAACTAGATGCTTTGGCATGAGACGCAAAGTCAAGAGCAACCACTGCTCCTCCACCTCCCTGCTGAATTAGCCACATTCCTAGGAGACTGGGACACTGGCAGAAAGCAACCACTGCCTGGGACAGAAAACAACTCTTCCATCACACCCTCCCAATAAAGTAACAACATGGAGGGACTGTCAAGGAAAATGATGGCAGGGGACAACAGCACAACCAAGTTCCTTATGAAACAGAAAATTGTTAGCACTTGCACTGAGTACACTGCATATGGTACCAAAGTGGCACCCCCTACAGAATTTGGGTTTGCATGGTCCTGGCTCCAAGACAATCACATATAGTATTCTCCTGAGAGTCCTCAAAGAGAAGAGGACCTCTGCCTAATAAATAGCAAGAACTGAAATTATGGGCCATATGAAGGACAAATGTCCATTTGAATCCATTTTGGCTTGGCTGAGCAGCAGTCTTGAGCACGAACGTTTGAACTCTGTGC
>JBCJKH010000882.1:0-17993 GCA_039877255.1 Loriculus beryllinus
TGTTATATATATATATATATATATATATATATATGTATGTATATATACATATATATATATGAGAATAGAATGGCCACTGGTAAGAGTTACACCAGATGTGGGAAAACATAATGAGAGCAGCCAGACTGCAGTTTGTTCAGACAGCTCTTTCAAACCTTTAGTCATATCTCCTTTTGGCTGCTAAGCTACCACAGCAAATATATAGGAAGTTTTTCTTAATGCATGACCTAAATCATCATTATTGCGATTGAAATCAATTCCTTTAACTATCAATGGTGTGCATTGAGAATAATTTCTTATTTTCAGCAGTGTTTCTGAAAACTAGTCTGAAAACTAGTCTTACCACCTTCTTAATCTTTTTTTCTTACTGTAGAGTAAGTAGATGTAGTTGTTCTTTCCTGAAAAATTGCACTTTTTTTCGTAAACATTTTGATGTTAGTTTCTGATTATATACATGTTGGTACTGTGATGTTCAAACCTGGATGAAGGATTTGAAATGAGTAGAGAGGGAGAATTACTTCATACTTCTTAAGAATAATATTCCTGTTCGCATATCTCTTCCCCCCCCCCCCCTTTTGTTTTTTTTTAAAGATGAATGGTAAAGAGATCCACCATGTTGAGAATGTTCAGAAATATTATACTTCTATTCCTCAGTTTTCTCTGGAACTGTGCCTAGGTAGTTTATTCCTATGTCGTGCAAGCTATTATGATCTTTTGACTTCTCTTTTTTTAAAATAATATCCTGCACATATCATTTATTTTGGGGAATACTTTGAATTTTAATTCTGGTGGTTTTGTAGTTGTTGCCTTTTCTCTGTTGTTTTGCTCACTCTTTCAATGCCCTGCTATGTCCTAAGACTGAGGGTATCAGTCTTCCTTAAGAAGGACAGGGAAGGGTTGTGGTAAGGCATGTGAAAACCTTTATAGGGAGGAGGACGATGTTCCCCACTGCAGGGGAGCTGGAAGGAGTGAGGTCTTAACCTTTTCTTCATCCTCAATTTAGTGTCTGCTGGGGGTTATATTATGCGTTTCTTTGGATATCACATTTATGAACTACCAGTGGAAGGTAGATTAAATCTTTTGACACTTCAGAATCACGATAGTGCATATTATTTTTTTTTTTGGTAAAAACAATAGGATGTGTACTATATAAACATGCTTAAAAATAAGGCATAAAGTATGCTTCCGTGTAATCTCACAGTTCCCCAAAATATTACTTTTGTAGGAAAAGTTATAATTGTCAGTATTTCCCTTTCCTTTGTTCTTTTTTTCCTCCACTTGTTTCTCAGACTTTTTCCCTGCGAACTGTGAAAATAGTATCAAAAACTCTCATTTGAGTGAAGTAGCTTTGATGATTGTGAAATATGATTTAGTATTACTAACTAAAATACATAATTCTTGAATTTAGGGGGATTTTTTTGTTTGTTTTTTTCCAGTTTAATATCAAACTGTACATACGTAATTCAGATTCCTAAGTGGATCCAAGGTTGCAGGACTTCATAAAAAGGACCAAGTTTTAAAGTTCAAATGTATAGCTGACTACTTTGCAAATTCATGTTACAATTTAATAACTCAAAGCATGGTCACTGCAGTGTGTAAGCGTTCTGCTGGAGGCTATGAAATAAGCGGCTTACAATTTACCAATTATCTCCTTAGTTCAGAACTAGGTAATTAAATTATGAACAGCGTTAGACAACTTCATTGGGATATAATATATAAAGCAAGGGACATAGACCTATAATACAAGGAATGATGAGATTAGAATACCCATTAGGAATTTATAATTTGGAAGATCTCATTAGTTTGCTTCAGGTAGACACAAAAATCTTTATAAAAAGTATTATTGTCTTTTTCTCTTAACAGATAATTTACAACTTTAAGTTACACTTACAGAGGGAAATATTTTTTAGTGTTTTCACTAACAGTCTCTTGCAGAGGTGTCTGTTTAAAGAACTTGTTCATCATACTGTGCTCTAAAACATTATAACTGTACCTGGTCTTGATAAAGAGATGGCAAATTGGTCAAAAGAACTAAATTAGGTGAGCTGGAGATTCTTCTCAGGCTTATTGAAAACTCAGCTTTGCTGCACTTAGTTGCCTTCCTACATCTATTTTTATTGTTAAATAGTTCTTATTATTTCAAAACCTAGCCAGATTGCTTAATTTCATTATTACATGATAAGCCAGGAGTCAGAGTTCTGGTGAAATATAGAGGCGCCTTACCAAGTTAAATCCTACAAGGAGACAAACAAAATGGTAACAACTGTGTCTTATGGCTAATGGCTGTAGACACTATGAAAGAGTCTCTGCAGCCTGTGGTAGCAGCTTTATGCTGGGGTTGGAAAGGGACCAAAGTTTTAGAGAAATAGGGCAGAAAATAAGAAGAGTTTTTCACTGTGGCTGTATATAAGAGTAACTCTATTGGTGTTACCTCCGCAGAACAAGAACAAAAAAAGAACAAAGTATGCTTGTGTTTTCCATTAAAATAAAATTTAAGATTATTCTCCTCATAAAATTCTGAAGTAGTTTAACCTAATTTGTCGTGAAGCATCTTGAGTTCCAAAAATATCTTTTGTGCAAACATAGCAAAAAGGACTGAAAGACAAGATTAGAGATTAAATGGATAATAGCTCCCAACTGAAACAGAGATGGAGAAAACAGAAATGCTATTGCATATATATCTTTCTTTAAACAAGCTTTTTCAAATGTTATGCAATTAAAATTCAGTTCAAGTTTGACTAAGGTTAAATACAGAACAAAATTCATAAATGGTAGCTATCCCAAGCAGAAAGTTTTTGCTGTTCAAATCTGTTCTTTACAAGGGAGGAGCTTAACAAAATTTTTAAAGTAAAAAAATATATGTATACAAGCATTTGACTTTTTTCTTGCTTTATTTATTTACTTTAGATTTAGTTCTGCTGAATTCCAAAAGAAGCTATACATTAGTGTAGAAAGACAGACAAAGAGAGGAAATAGCTTACAACAGAAAGACCTCCTCATGGAGCAACCAGTAAATGGAAGTCTGAGAAGTACATCAGTTAGAGGCACTCATGACCCATCGTAGATGTCAGTTAAATCTCATGAGTTTCAAATGGTATGAATATGATCTAGAATTACTATGGGGGTTGCATGATTGAGTAAAGCAAAATGTATTTTCCAAATTTTGCAAAACTTACATTTGAAATTACATTAATACAGTTGCAGATGCAATAAAACATTTTCTTCTAAGTTCTGAGAGATATAGAAGTGATTAAGTAGTGGAAAGGGAGAATGGCCTAATTGTTTTAAAATTGTTAGCTAAAAGATAATGGTGTAATGATTAATAGCTTCAATGATTGATCCATTTCCTCCATACTAGAGATTGAGCCAAGAAAATTCAGTAAAAATAATTCCAAAACAAAACTATATAAACTAGAGCAAAGTTGGGCACAGTATTTCCCTGTAGGAAGTTTAATATTATTTAGAAGGACAGAAATATGGAACATAGCACATATTTAATACTTTTTAGAAAGGCTTTAATTAAAAAAAAATGTTTTCTTTTTTTCTTTTCTGTTGTGGGAAAAAATTGCGAAGTACTCTTTTGGAAGAAGTGACAGAGAGAAATTTGAAGAGAACAACTAGTGAAATAGTTTCATTTAAAACCATTTAATCTATTTAAAATTATTTAACTTCTTTTAAAAAATTCTTCTTTGAATCCAGCAAAAGTATTAGAATTCTGCTGAATTCTCAGACCCTCTTCTAAGATAAGATTTTCACCAAAAGTTAGACATTTTTTCCAATTAGTTTTCCAGGGAATTAAAATAAGAATATCTTCCTCCATTGACTGTTCTAGCTCTGGCAGGGTAGTACAGAACCAAATATTAAATGTATTACAGAACTGGGACTTCTGTCTATTTTCTGTAGTTAAATATTGAAAGGTTTTCTTCATCTAATTCTCTTCAAACATTTCCATTATTCCAGCGCTTTTATTTATTTAATTGTTTTTACTTGAGACTATTTTTTCCTTGCTTGCTATCTTATTTTTAAAGGTAAATGTTTTATTAGTTTAGCGTAGATTACTATCAGAATCATTGCATTTAAAACAGGAAGCTGAATTTCACCAGGAGTCTCAACGGAGGAAAAAGACCTTAGTGGCATGCTTGCCAAGTGCATGTGCATTAGCTGCTTTTGTAACTTTAACAAATTTCATCCAACTTTTCATTCCGCTGACCTAATTTAACATGAAGGAAATTCAATAACAACTTCTAATATTGAAGCATTATTTCCCAAGAGGAATTTAACAACACTTCTGCATCAAATAATAATATGTGAATAATGGAATATATATACTGATAGCAATAAGAAAGCAGGGGGAAAAAAGCCACAAAGAAAATGTATCTTCTTTTCAAAACCCCCTAAGTTTTACATAGCTCTACTCTGAAAAATCAAAAATATTTAAGGTGATAGTGAGCTATACATGATGTTATTGAAACCAGAGGACACATGAGATTGCTGTGTACAATATTATTTATCAAAATCAGAAAAGAAGAGAAAAAAACAACCTAAGCTTTTTACTACTTGAGTTTTGTGCCACATCCATGCATTTTGTTTTCTGTGGACATGGCAAAAAGAAAAAGATCCAAACAACTCTCATTAAAACTTGCAGAAACTATACCCTATTAACATGACAAATCATAGGTTTTCATGATTTACATCCCTACCATACAGAACGAAAACATTACCAAATTATCTGGAACAGAAGTGAAGAGAACTTGGCTAAATTTGTCTTGCTGAAATATCTCATGATTCTATAAGAAGGAAAAAAAAGAAGACAAAAAAAAAAGTGGAGACAAAACAAAGATGAGTTAGGAAAGGCTTGCCTTTCCTCTGCAATAGCATTTCCCAGAGTGAGATCAATTTCAGTGCTATCCAAAATAGCAAAAAAAAAAAAAAAAAACCCCTCATTTTTTAAACACTTCCTACATTTTAAGGCTAAGTTTGCATATCAATTAATACAATATTGTATTAATTAATACATATTGTAAGATCATCTCAAGAACTCTAAAAATCTGCTTCTGGTCATGCTGTGTTTCTTCTGATGCGTATGATGTTCTCTTTCACCATTTAAAATACCCTGAAGAACTGGTGTTTTACCATTTCCTAATTTCTAAAACCACTTTGTGTTGGCTTTTCAGTTCTCTTGATAGTAAGATTAATAAAACACTGGAATTCATGTAAATCAGGTCAGGTGGAAAACATTTGAAGCAAAGGGAGCGGTATTTAATGTGCAAGTTTCAGCAATATTAAATCCACAGTCTATATAAAGAACACTCCTAGAAGTTTCTAAATTGAAAGTTTTTAATAGGAAAACTATTTCCTATTAAAAAACCAACTATGACCAACTATGGTCATCTCTTGGCATTCTTACTTTTTCTTAGGAAATGTTTTGGGAACAACTACCTAACATATTCACAGTGTTCTCCCTATCTGCATAACCTTTGTATTTCTAACCAGATTGCTTTCTATGTCATAATGTTTTATATCTGCAGGATACAGCAGCAGGGGTGTTGAACAGTGGGGAGTTAATGCATTTCAACTTACATCGTCTCTTCTCTGTTTACGTTCAGGAGCTGGTTACTTTATACAGTTCAGAAATGAGTTGCTGGAAACTGCTTGGCTGCATCAGCAATTAGAGACATCAAAAGGAAGCCCAAAAAACAAAACTGTAGACTCCATTGCTGACCAGCTTGAAGAACTTCAGCAGTGGAGAACTATGACAATACAGCAAGTGCTGCTACTCCTGCTGCTCTGGATGTGGCTGCTGCATCCCTGCCATACAGAAATGCTGTTCAGAAGGACTCCTGATCTCAGACCTAAAAGCTTTGGAGGACGTGTATCAGGGAATGATGGAAAAACAATTCACCGCCAGAAGCGAGGCTGGATGTGGAACCAGTTTTTTCTTTTAGAGGAATACACAGGATCTGATTATCAGTATGTAGGCAAGGTAGGTTTCTCGTTAAGATTTCTGTATAATTGTCAAGTTTAACTAATCTTTCTAGAGAAGCCTTGTTTCTATGTTTTATTCTAATGCATAAGAAGCAAATTTCCAGACAATATGTATATATTCTGCTTGTCGTACTACAATCACTAAATTAATATTGCTAATTAAATTTACTCAGAAATATTTGAATTCAATCAATGAAGACTACAAAAAATGTTCCAGTCCCTTAATCAACTTAGTGGCCTTTTGCTAGGCTCAGAGTTGGACACAAAACTCCAGATATGTCTAATCAGGGCTGAACAGAGAGGAAAGAGCATCTCGCTTGATCTCCTCGTAATGCTTTTCCTAATGGAGTCCTGGGTGCTGTTGACCTTACTTGCTGCAAGGGCAAATTGCTGATTCATGCTTGCTGTCTACAAGGACCCCAAGGTTCTTTCCATCCATTTATGCCCCAGCACATGCTGGTGCATGGGGTATGTTATGTTATGTTTATATTTTTATATTAGAAAATCATAGAACAGTTAAGTTTGGGAAGGACCTTAAACATCATCTAGTTCCAGCCCTCCTGCCATGGGCAGAGACATCTTGCACTAGACCGCGTTGCTCAAAGCCCCAGTCAGTTTGGCTTTCAACACTTCCAGGGCTGGAGCATCCAGAACTTCCTGGGCAACCTGTTCCAGTGCCTCACCACCCTCACAGTAATTTCTTCTAAAAATTGTAATTTCTTCTAGAATTTCTGCCTAATATCTAATCTAAATGTACCGTCTTTCAGTTTAAAACCATTCCTCTTGTCCTATCTCTACATGCCCTTGTAAAGTCCCTCTCCAGATTTCTTGCAGATCCCCTTTAGGTACTGGAAGTCTGCTATAAGGTCTTCCCTGAGCCTTCTAGTCTTCAGGCTGAACAAGCCCAGCTCTCTGAACCTGTCTTCATAGGGAGATTCTTCAGCCCTCTGATCATCTTTGTGGCCCTCCTGTGGACTCGGTTGAGCAGGTCCACATCCCTCTTGTGGAGAGTGCCCCAGAGTTGAACACAGTACTCTAGGTGGGGTCTCACCAGAGCAGAGCACGGGGGGAGAATCACCTCCCTTGACATATGGGCCATGATACTTTTGATGCAGCCTAGCAACTATATTTCTTGAAAGGACTAAGAGTGTTGTGGGGGTTGAGAAAGGAAATGCATATTAAAATTTATGAGATTTAAGTACTAAGTAAAAATTGAAGAGTGCAATTTTATGAAGGAGTAAACTGCCTTTTTGTTTCCACTTTTTATTTGTTACTTTGTAATTTTAGCACCATCATTTGAATGATACAACCATTTCCAAAATGTTGCAAATAAACCTTATATTTATTTCATACACTTAGCAATTCTAAAGTCATGCCTCCCAGGTGTTGCAGTGTATCTAGGCTAGATTGGTAGCTAATGAAAATTGACCTTGCCTATAAAATGAGATGTGTCACTGTACCAAAAAACTAAGTTATTGCATTTGGAAGCGTATTGCTCCCGAAAGTCCCAGGAAATAAGTAATTCTGCAGGGCACCCTGAAATTCAAATAACTTAGGCTCCTTCAAAAACCTGCTGATTGCCTTTTTTTTTTCCTTGCATTACTTTTGAATATTTATGATCCGAAGTCATAAAGTGTGAGTGTTGTTACTTAGTAATTTTCTTCCACTCATAAGTGAAGGAAGACACTTCAGAGAGAAAATGTTAACATTTTTATAGGCTAACTCATCTACAGTAGAAAAAGAAGGATGTTGATAAACACAGAACAACTTTGGGAGAAAATAGTGTCTGCAGATGGGAAGTGCTAAGTAAAGACAGGTAAAATGGCAAATAAACTTGAGGAGTATCAAGACTATGCTTTTTTAGTCTAGTTAGAGCAAAAAAGTTTTAATTTGAGCAAGAGAGTTTAGAAACTGTTGAATATCACATTACTCTTTAAACCAGTGTCTACAATTTACAGTGTTATTTATGCATTAATTTATTCCCTCTTTAAGTTGACTTGAGATTGTTATCTAGAGTAACATGATGGAAATTATGAATGAATGAATGGGATAGGTAATCTCATAATAGCTGAAGAGTTCCTTGTTTAAGTCAGCCACGCTTGTGAAATGGTGCCACTGTATATGTTGACTGATTACTGTCATTCAGTGGTTTCTTCAGGTCAGTATTTATTATTATTATAAGAAAGGAGGATGGTCATCCTTTTCTTTGTGTAACACTGGATCCTGAGGATAGAAATCAAAACAAAGTAAGTGAATTTTATATATGCAGAACCTCAAATAATAATTGCAACTGTAGTTTCTAGTAAAGGTTGAATCCATAAAAATAGTATCGGAAACCAGACCTATATATGTGTTACAAAGTTTATCTTTGAGCTGTCTTGGCAAATATATACTAGAAGACAGTAATTCTGAATAAAAGAACTTTTCTCAATATCAGAGAAACAATTCTGGGATGTTCAAAAGAAGCTTAAACCTCATATCAGAAAAGTCATTTTATTGATACTTGAGGTATATAGTTTCAAAGCCCATTTATTGTTTCTCAGATAAAGTGGGGCAATTACAAAGAATTGCACATTTTCAAACTTGTTCAGAAAAACTTCAATATATTTTAGGTATATCCAAAAAAGATAATCTTTTAAATCTAAAATTTATACTCTAATAGTTGTCCCCTAAAGGAAGAACTATTGTATAACAACATCTTAATCTGCAGTCCTTAAAAATTAAATTTACAAATAAATTCTTCATCCACATTAAAATTTATTTTTCTTCCTTATAATTTCACTGGATCTGGACATTTGTTTTATTCTTGCAGACACTTTTTTTCCAAAAAAAAAAAAGGTAATAAAAAAGACTATGTTGTCCTGATTTCAATGGGTTCACCATCAAGTGGGACGCAAAAAAAAAAACAAACCTGTCACAGGGAAGTGTTTGTGTTGTAGTGGTAATATGAAGACTTACCAAACCGTCTTAAAAACTTAGGTAGTTTGATTCCTGAGTAGTGTTTCTATCATAACTCTTTATTTTATAAAAACCTTCGGTACCATGAAAGACTAAAGAGTAGGATTTTTAATTGAAAGTATTCATACACAGGCTTAATATTTAGTGGGAAGAAGCATAAAATGTCTTCCCTTTCAGGTGAATGAAATCAGCTCTGTGGCTCTGAAGTTCTGTGGAGGTTGAATTTTGAGCTAGAGCAGATTCCTGTGACAAGCATTGTCCTGGTTTCAGCAGTAGCATTTTTTCTCCTTAGTAGCTGGTGCAGTGCTGTGTTTTTGACTTTTGGCCTCGGAATGGTGCTGGTAGCACCAATGTTTTTAGTTACAGCTCAAATGTTTGTTCTGCCCAAGGATTTTATGAGTCTCATGCTCTGCCAGGGAGGACAGGGAGGCCTGGAAGAAGCAGAGACAGGACACCTGACACAAACTGATCAAAGAGATATTCCATACCACAGCACATCATGTCCAGGATGTAACTGAGAGTTACCCAGAAGAGCTAGGGCACTGCGGAGTTGGAATAGGTATAGGTTGGTGCTCGGCCAGGCTGGGTTGGGTGAGTTATCTGTCAGTGGGTGGTGAGGTGCTGTATTCTCTTCCCTTGTTATTTCCCTTATCATTATTATATTGTTGGTAGCAGTAGTGATTTATGTTATACCTTAGGTACTAAACTGTTCTTATCTCAACCTGTGGGAGTTGCATTCTTTTGATTCTCCTCCCCATCCCTCCAGGAGCAGGGGGAGGGCAAGAAAGGGGAGGTTGAGTGAATGGAAGAGCTGCATGGCTGGGTTTAAAACACAACAGTTCTTTTTGGTGCCCAGCGTGGGGCATGAACCCACGACCCTGGGATTAAGAGTCCCATGCTCTACCGACTGAGCTAGCCATTTTAAACCATGACAGTCATAAATAAAGAAGAATGGGAATGGGAGTGAAGACACTCTGCAAACTGAATAAATGAATTGTGATCTGTTGTGTCTAGGACTCAGCTGCCAAGGTGAAGGAGGGCAGCTTGTCCTTTAACAGTGTCCACTTGGGATTTTTTTTTTTTTTTCTGTAGCTCTGCTGAATGCAAAAAACAAGCTGTTTGCATCTGTGCACCTTAAAAAAACCTTGACTCACTGAAGTTACTGCAGTAGGGTCAAATTGACACTTAAGGGACAGCGACATTTAGAAATTTTGTCTTTCTTAGCAAGACTTAACACATAGGCTGTGAAGAAGGTTATTTAAGGCACTAAGTTTGCTTTTGGGGGTCCATTGCTTGTAGATATTTCAGCACAGATCAAGAAATATGATTGTTTTCTTTTTGAAGGACTGGTTCCTTCAAGCTACAATGGCTTCTCCAAACACAAGAACAACCATTATTCTTCTGTAACAGAGGCATCAAAAGCTTCCTTTAAGATTGTCCAGGAAGTTCACTGATTCCCAGTGAGCTCTGAGATTAAATTCTTTGTCAAACTCTTATGTAATACAGCTTAGTAGGGAGTTTATGACTATAACTGATTAGATTTATCATTTACTCTAAATTGAAATTTTAAATTAGTGGGTTTATAATTTATTTTTGCAAAGGGGCTATTTATTTGGAAATCTCAGTGTGCTTTGGAGTCTCTGACGTCTTGATTCATTAAACAGCAGCAGAAGGTACTGGTTGGTGGCAAGGAGCTGACCTGGATGAATAGTAAGTTTTTATTCCCATAAGGAATGAACTATTTGTTAACTGGATGTGTAACTGTACTGGATATATACCTACAAGACACTGTTTTTTTGCTGGATGACAGAGGACAGAATTAACAGTTGCTGAGGAACACAAAGGCTTTGTAATATCCACCAGTCTTTAGTGAAGACTGAAGAAGCCACCAGGAAGCCAAAGACAGATGTATTTGTTTGAAGGCTGTGGATTCCCAGACTTCGACAGAAGTGCATGTGAGTTTCTTACAAGTGTTGTCTGATAACAAGGGAAAAGGAGTTAAGTCATTTGGGTAAGGCATACTCAGGGCATACTCAACCCAACTGCTTAAGGGGATAATCCGCAATCCCCAAATTATCTGATGGTAATTTTGCTCATATGTGCCATACACTGTAAATAAAACACTGAAGTGAGATTTCTCAGTTGCCTCTTTAGACTGGCAAATCTTCACTGGAAGTGGTGAAGAAGAACAGAGATTACTGTGAAAATTCAGTGCTTCACAGTCAACTAGTACTGGAGTGGATTACTGGGTTAAAGACACATCCAACAGATCTGAGGGTAGATGTCCTAAGGCATTACAAGTGTAACTTGCCTCAGTCAGAGAGTTCGGTGGCAGTATTTGTTCTTTTAAGGATGAATGTATTGAATGTGTCTCTGCTTAAAATCTGTCCTTACAAACGAAACAGGCAGACTGCTTTGGGATTGTGCTTTTTTCTCTAAAATGATAAATTCAATAGGATTATTCATCCAACCGGAAACACTTAGCATTGCAATAGACCTGTTTCATAAAACCAGTGAAGCTTCATCAGATGCTGGTAGCTCAAATGGGCAAGTGGCATATTAAAGGAGATACCAAATCACAGAAGGCAAAGGCAGGGATTGGAAGAATGAAGAACCACCCGCAGTAGGAGAATATCAGGTTCGAGACCATCTAAGGAACTTAAAGGTGCACAAGTCCATGGAACCTGAGAGTGCATCCATGGGTCCTGAGGGAACTGGCTGATGAAGTTGCCAAGCTATTATGTGTCATATTTGAGAAGCTGTAGCAGTCCAATGAAGTTTCCGCTGATTAGAAAAGGGGAAATATAACCCCAATTTTTAAAAAAGTAAACCAGGAAGACTTGGAGAGCTGAATGCAGGTCAGTTTCATCTTAGTGCCCAGCAAGATCGTGGAGCAGATCCTCCTGGAAACTATGCTAAGGCACATGGACAATAAGGAGGTGATTGGTGACAGCCAGTATGGTTTCACTAAGATCGGTTCACACCTAACAAATTTGGTGGCTGCCTACAACACGGTTACAGTATTGGTGGATAGGAGAAGAGTGACTGACATTGTCTACCAGAACGTGCAAAGCATTTGACACTGTCCCAGACAACATCCTTGTCTCTGAACTGGAGAAGCACAGATTTCATGGCCTGACCACTTGATGAATAAGGAATTGCCTGGATGGTTGCACTCAGAGGGCTGTGTTTAATAGCTCAATGCCCAAGTGGAGACCAGTGATGAGTGGTGTTCCTCAGGTGTCAGTATTGGGACTGGCACTGTTCAACATCTTGTCAGTGACATGGGCAGTGGGGATTGAGTGTGCCCTCAGCAAATTTGCAGACAACACCAAGCTGGAGGGAAGGGATGTCATTCAAGGGACCTTGAAAAGGCTTGAGAGGTGGGCCAGTGTAAACCTCATGATGTTCAACAAGGTCAGGTTCAAGGTCCTGCACTGGGGCAATCCCAAGAACAAATACAGGCTCGGAAGAGACTGGATTGACAGTAGTCATGAGGAGAAGGACTTAGGGGTGTTGATTGATAAGCTCAGCATGACCAGGCAGTGTGTGCTTGCCACAGAGATGATCAGAGGGTTGGAACACCTCTGCTATGAAGACAAGCTAAGAGAGTAGGGCTTGTTCAGCTTGGAGACTACAACGCTTGGAGGAGACCTTATAGCAGCCTTCCTGTACCTAAAGGAGGCCTACAAGAAATCTGGAGAGGGACTTATTAAAAGAGCCAGTAGTAATAAGACAAGGGGGAATGGCTTTAAGCTGCAAGAGCGTAGGTGTAGATTAGATATAAGTAAGAAATGCTTTACTGTGAGGTTGGTGAGACACTGAAACAGGTTGCCCCTAGGAGTTCTGGATGCTTGGTCACTTGTAATGTTCAAGACTGGGTTGGCTGGGGCTATGAACAGCCTGGTCTAGTGGAGTATGTCCCTGCCCATGGCAGAGTGGTTGGAACTACATGATTCTGTGCTACAGCACATGTCAGAAGAGAAAGGAGAAGTGAAGGAAGAATATAGTCAAGGGCAGTAAAATGAAAACAGTAAACCAAAAAAGATGAAAAAGTAGTCTAACAGTGATGTCATCCAAACTGTCTTAGCAGAGAATATCTGTTTTGACAGAACTGAAAGGCGGTGTGTTGGGTATTTTTATTACTGTATAAGTTGGACACAAGGAGGAGAGCTCAGAGGTTGCCAATGACTGCATGGGTGCTGCTAGGGAAAAACTCTCTGGCTAGTAGTGTTAATCTGGTTGTAAACAAATGCATGTGTCTTCTTTAGCAACTAGTATGGTGAAAGAGGGGAAATTCCATGGTTCCAGGTTTGTATCTGCACCAGATCTTCACTGGCAATGAAATCAATGTCTGTTCCAGGTTCATATCATGTATCTCTATACCTACCTAATTGCCAGACGACCTTGAGTCACATGGCAAGTGATGCCCTGATGACCAAACTGAACCATGGTCTCAAGAAGACAGAAACCGTGCTCTGAGACTACAAGACTCCAAAATAGAGAAGAACTACTTGAAAAATAACTGTAAGACACTGCTCAGGTAGACATATCTTTGTCTTAGGTAGACACAACTAAATCTGCTTGTAGACAACAGCTTGAAATTAAGCACTAAGTCCAGGGCTTCTTTTCACTTCTGTGGTACAGTTTTATGTCTACTTTGCATCTTATTAAAAGTAATGATAACTGGAAGAGTTATAGTGAATGAAGCAGGGTATCATCTCTAAAATTTATATTTGTTCAGCTTTCAAGCAAATGCTAATTTGATACTCTGTTCTTATTTCTCCTTGGCTTCTATATGACCTTAGGTATTATATTTAGGTGTTGTATTTAATGAGTTTAACACTATTAATGGTCTTTAAATGGAAGATGCAGTGGATCCTGAAAAACACGAGGTGGTTTTAATTATTATTTGCTTTCTCTCCTTAAGGAAAACAAACTATCCTTAAGGAAAACAAACTAAAACTGTATACTATTTCTTGTAGGGAGTACAAAGTACAGGAAATAAGGCTTGAAACATTAAATTCTACTAAACAGAGTTATTAGTCAATTGAAAATTAACTTTTTCTTTCACATTGATACTTGAGTGCAAGACATTTATCAATTTGATGAGAACTTTAAGTTGTGATACTGAATGTTCAGTATGGTCCTACTAGTTACTGGGATAGGTTTTCTGCCACTGCCATTCTCAGTCTCTGAGAAAACTACTTTAAAATGTGTTTGGGTATTTTTTCACTTAATAATCCCCTAACAGGAGTGATTTGCCATTTTGAAACTAAGTTCTAAAAGAGACAATTCCTCTCTTTGCAAGAAAAAAACTGCAATACTGTTTATCAGTTGTTGGGAAGATTTAGAGGAAGAGAATTTAAGCTATGACACCTTCCAAGAGGTGTAAAATCACCAGTAAGATGCATTTTGCTGCCTTCAGAGAGAAGAGTTGCATCTCTCTTGGGTGGTTTCTAAACTCGGAGGTTGTATCTGATTATGCATTGGTCTTAAAATGGCATCATGCTTCAAAATAGTACAGGAAACGGGAGTAGTTTACTCTGAACTCCCCAGTTCCTTTCAGTTGAGTTTTTCTTTCAATTTTAAAATTGTGTCTGCTTGTCACAAAAAGATATTCCAAAAAAGAAAGAACTGATAAAACTGAAATTATTTATATTCAAAGCCATGGATCAGGAAAAGTAGAGTTGTCTTCACCACAGTACATTTATGCATTCATTCAAGGAATTACTAAACATGATAGAAAAGAGAGCTTTATAAATGTTTGATGTTTGACTGAGACATTTTTTAAAATAATAAATGTGTAAATAGCCAATAGTTTCAGCAGCATTTCAAAGGCTGATCCTTTAAGGCTTTTTTTTTTTCTCCTCCCTCTCGATTTATTTTTTTTTTTAAATCGAATGCAGATGACCTTCTAAATACCTATTACAAATATAACTATCTTTTCTCCTGTTTAGTTTAGAAACTGTTTTCTATTATAAAAATACTCTACTGCTTTTTTTCCTAAAAAGTTCTAATAATTTTTTGTAATGACATGTTATTTAGAAGTACACATGCTACAATACAGTGATTAGTAGAATAAATCTTAGAATAAGTTAGTAGAATAAATTACACCTGATATGCAGAGACATGAAGTAGCAATAGAGATTTCTCACTTCTATATTAAGAACTCCATCTTCCAAAGAGAACTTCTGAGTACCCTTTTTTGAGACATGGCATTTGATATAAAATATACATAAATTAAAATTTCTGAGTCTCCATCTTTATGATTGCTAATTTCATTACAAATGGGATCTCTAAGGAGTAGAATTATTTAAGAAATATTATTTTGACAGGAATATAATAATCAGAAACTATTTCAACTTAGGCCATCATGTTTATTAATTATCTAGCTTAGTACTAAATGATAAAAATGATATTGATATTTTAAATTTTAATGGTGAGAAAAATGACTAATGCAACTGTGTAAGAGGTGAAGTAAGCAGGGAGAAAAAAAATGAGGGTTCTATTTGAATTTTTTATTTTAAAGAGTAGGAATTTAAAGAAATGTCATTTTGAGGAAGGAAACAGAAAAGATAGACAGGGTTATGCAGTTTTCCAAGCCATGCTACTTAAATTTAAGAAAATTTTTAATGAAGGGGAGGTACTTATGAAACATTTCATTAATGTGACAAATAGAATATATGAGTTTCAGGAGAGGCTAAATGGGTATAGCCAAATAGTACCTATGATCAAACGGAGCCAGGAAAGATACAGGACTTTTGTAAGTTGATACTAATTTTTTTACTTGCAAATTTTCACAGAGCAGTCCTTCGGTACTTTGAAGGTACCTGCCACCTGTAATAGGTACTGTGTAAGAGTATGACCACATTTTTACATAGTGATGCTAGTGAGGATGCCAGTGGAGAGAATTCCTCAGAAGACTTAAAAATACCTTTAGCACTCAGAAAGATGTCTTCGGTCATTCAAAAAGGGTAATGAATTTGCTAGATAACTAATACAGTTGGAAGATAAGGAAAATTATAATTATCTCTTTAATTCTGTCAGGTTATGTGGCAGACCATTGGCTATGTGTCAAGAATGGCATGTTGTCTAGGAAAAGCTAGGTAAAATAAATGCAATAGCTAGAGGACTGCTCAGCAGTGTGACACTGAAAAGAGCTGCATGGGATTAATCAAGGCTTAACATTTAAGAATAATGGTAGAGATTTCAGCAATACTGCTGTATTTGCCAGAAAGGGATAATGATGTGCTACAGAAGACAAAGTAACTGAAGGATCAAGAAACACTATTTCAAGTGCTGTGTAAGACTGTGTACCATAAAAGAGAATTAGGAAGTTTTTCTAGGAGTTTTCTAGGTTTTTTTAGGGGGCCTGTAAGAATGCTGGGGAGGGACTGTTCATTAGGGACTGTAGTGGCAGGACAGGGGGTAATAGGTTAAAACTTAAACAGGGAAAGTTTGGATTGGCTATAAGGAAGAAGTTCTTTACTGTAAGGGTGGTGAAGCACTGGAATGGGTTGCCCAGGGAAGCTGTGAATGCTCCATCCCTGTCAGTGTTCAAGGGCAGGTTCTACAGAGCCTTGAGTGACATGGTTTAGTGTGAAGTGTCTCTGCCTATGGCAGGGGGATTGAACCTAGATGACATTAAGGTGCTTTCCAACCCTAACTATTCTATGGTTCTACAAATGGTGTACAGTTATTTTTACTTCCAAAAGGAAAAGGTAGGAGCTACTAGTGCACAAGGCAAGAGCTAAAGCTTCAGGAACTGGCTTAATTCTTAAAAAAAAAAACAAAAACAAAAACAAAAGCAGCAAAAATTCTCTATGGTTCTATAGACAAATATAAAAGAATGGCAATTTTTGGTATAAATGATAAAGCAGAATAACTATCCATACTAAGGAGATTAAAAAAAAAAAAAAAAAAAATAAAGGCAAAAACCAAGCAACCCAAACAGAGAAGAAAACCCAAACACCAACAGCATAACCAGTATAGTATATTTTTTTGGAAATTAGGAAAAGGGAGATTAGGAAAAGCATTCTTCTCATGTCTTACAAATACCAGAAAAGTCATGCAAGTTTTATGGGAATATTGACCGCGCCTATCAGCTGATTACCAGAGTTCACGTAAGTTAGAAATAATTTTTCATCAGTGATGTAGTACAGAAACCACGTTTTTGAATACAGCAGTTAATATTGCAAAGGAAAGCAATTACAGTGTAGTACAGTTCTTAATTTGTATCAGCAAACATCAGGATGGGCTTTATGCCATATATCCTGTAACAGTAGTTGCAAAATACAGTTCACTGATCTAATGATGCTGTCTAGTATGTATATATGTGACAGGTAATACTCTGTGTGATTGGAGCCAAAATTTGTATCCAAGTCTATTATTTTTGTTATTTTAGTCTGATAGTGGAATAAAATATACTGTTATGGTAGGAGAAGTTTTAATTTAAATTTTAATCATATCTACCTACGATTAAATTCACTTAAATTTCACTATGTAATTGTAATTCTGTACATAATTGAGGTGTCCATAAGATGTCTACAAGGTACAATTGCAGATAAATGCCCTCAGCCCTTTCCAGGACACCCTCCGCTGGACCTGCAGAGCAGTTCATTAGAGCAGAGAAAGTTTGCAGATGGCACAAAACTAGGAGTGGCTGATAGTGTCAGAGTGTCATCCTGCCGTCTAGAGGGACCTCAGCAGGCTAGAGAAATGGGCAGACAGGAACATCATGAAGGACCAGGTGAAGTCAACATAGAATTTGTGGGTCAGGGATAAAAGGAAAACAGCTCTGGGGGACATTACTGTGGGGATCTGTTACAGACCGCCTGATCAAGGGAACTCCATGGATGAAGCACTTTACAGACAGATAGGAACAGCCTCATGCTCACAGGCCCTTGTTCTCATGGAGGACTTCAACCACACTAACATCTGTTGGAGCAATGGTACGGCCCAGCAAAAGCAATCCAGGAGGTTCCTCAATTGTGTGGAAGACAACTTCCTTCTGCAAGTAATAGAGGAGCCGACAAGGAGAGGTGCCA
>JBCJKH010000892.1:5156-27624 GCA_039877255.1 Loriculus beryllinus
TTTCCTGAGCCCTTATCATTATTGTTTTAAGAGAGTACAGGTCTCTTTTAGACTGTGGATGACCTTATGGACTATCAATGGTCCAGCACCAACAGATGAAGAGTCCAGACACTTGCTAAAGCATACTGGAACAAACTCCATTTCAAAATTGGGCAATAATTAATAAGGCAGCTCTTACAATCTCCTGTCCCACAATGACCCTTCTAATGAAAACCTTAATTCTCTACTCCTTGTCTTTCAGTGAAAGGAGGTAAAATTATTTTGCTGAAAGACTGAAGAAATAGTTCATTACATTCAGATGTAGGCTTTAATATGTGCCAAGGTATTTCAGGAATTCTTGCCAGCATGATAAAGAAAGCGTTGCAGAAACAGAATCGCAAAACCTATCAGAACCACAAGATGGCAATACTGTTCAAACTATAAAGCTTACTCAACTAAAACAACAGTCTTACGACCATTCATAGGAGATTGCATGTATACCACTTGTTTACAACTACAATGTAAGATGAATATTTTACAGGAAGATACAAGTTAGTGGTGTCTGCAGGGTTTAATTCTCCTTTTAATGAGTACTGTAGAAGAGGTTCTTGTTCAATATCACGGCTCAGACTTCAAGGGAATAGTGCTGCTGGATTTCAACACAAAACAGAGAAGAATGAACATGTTTCAGTCAGTGAACATATTGCACACTCATTTTCATGTCCTCGGCTTCTGCAGAAAAGAAGTTTGAGGCCATTCAATAGTGTCTGGCAGCTCTTTTTGTCGATTAGTTATCATGTTAACAGTTACAGCCACTTTTAGGCAGCAGAGAGAATAGATACAGGAAGCTGCTGTGGCACTGCTTCATCAATATACAGTGTGTTGCGTGCAGAAGGTGTCAGAGCAAGGGATAAAATGACAATATACACTCAAGGGTCAACTTCATATTCCCATTTCTGTAGCACTGCCTGGTTATGTTATTAAACAGTTATTGATACTGTCTCTTATAACAAAACAGAGAAAGGATCATACCAAACCAAAATGCTTAAGCAGGAGCAGCTCAAAGATAGGTGGCAAGCTTCATAAGAGTAAGAACTAGGTGGTCTCAAAGCCTAGCAATGAGGTTCAAAGGCATATATGAAGTCATTGAGAAATGCGCGTAAACACACTCATGCTTATTCAGTGCTAAAAGTAATGATGGAAAATTATAAAGAAGTTCTACTCCAGGGACATACATGATAGAAAAGTAGAAAATCTAGTCTTGTCTGAACACTATGTAGTGGCAAAATGACTTCTAGACACACATGTGCCTCTAGAATCATGAGGGAAATCACAGCAGATAAGCACTTGCTGGTTTAGTCCCTGTCTCAGACAGCACTCTGCTAAGGAGCTGCCAGTTGCACGGTGCAGAACTGATTTGCCATGGCACAGTAAAAAATTTGTTGTTAGTCTACTGACTGCCATGACAATCAACATATCTATTTCTGTTTACAGCGACAGATGCAAGTAACTACACAAGTTGCTAGTTCAGAGCCTCATTCAAGACACTTTATTCAGCAGCATGAACCAGTACTGGTCTATGAAAAGGAAAGTTACTATATCTAACTGCAAGGTGTATCTTTTTCCTTGATGCATGCTACAGCATATAACTCCCATTAACTTTAAAGGCTATAGACTCCAGGAACATCAAAGTAAACCATAACCTGAGGGAAAAAATGTCTCTCCTTGGATGCTCATGCACAGCTGCTGTTGACATTAATAAAGGAGTACAGTTCTTAGCCCTAAGTATGCCATTTCTCCTGGATCTGGAACTGAGCTCAAATCTCATGGAAAAGTCTTCCAGAATTTCTAGAAAATAGCAACTCCTAAAAATATGTTTTAAGTCAAACTGTTTAAAACTGGAATCTTGGATATTGAGATACTTACTATATTACACACAACTCATTTTAAAATATTTGTGCAGCTCTCCTGTCTCGTACCTTGAATTGCACAGTCTCCCTCTTGCAGCTAGAATTCTTTTCAAGAAGTTGATATATGGAAGCAGATGCCGCTACCTTTTTTATTTGCTGTTTGCCTAAACATTCAGGCATTGCAGACATACAGCAGAGGCATGATTTTTAGCCTAGATTATTCTGCATAATTATTATCAGTAGCTATGAATATCTACTCTTCATGAAAGCAAAAACTTCACAATGATCTCAATGTAACTTCTCTGTCATAATTCAGATTTTCTTGAGAAAGAAATAACAGTTCCACACAAGAATTAGAAATCAAATTTTCTCCTATATTTCCAGCAGTTAGGTTAGACATCCAAACGTAATTACAAGTTTGTATGTTCCAAGGGGAATTATGCTTTTACAAGTGATTAGGCAAACAACTGTCTTAGCTCCCTTCCAACTCACACTCTCAACTTGTTTGCAGTGAAATAGGGATGAAAGATAGGCATGCAGCAGGCTGAGAACATCAAGCCCTTGGTACCAAGTGTATGGAAAACTCCATGGCTTTGGCATTTAAAACCAGCCTTCCATGATTTTATCGTAACAGGCTGCTACCTCCTACAGATCAGAATGCAAAAGGATGCACTAAAACCAGTTGAGATATGGAAGACCAGAAAAGAAAATAATTTAGCATTTTCCTGTGCAAATATGGAAACATGCTGTGGGCTAGACTGTATATATGCATGTCTTCAAAAAACAGTAGGAAACATAAAATAAAAAAAAAATAATATCTGATACTATTGGTTACTTTATTTAGCCTGCACTGCAACATTACCTAGCTCTCTTAAAAATCAGAATCTCTTTGTTGCAATTTTGGTAGCTTGACAGTATGGGAAGAAAGCATAAATTAATAATAAAGTGACCTGTACAGTAATATGCTCCCTGGTTCAAAAGTATTTTCAAGTATCTATTTTAAGATGACATACCATTAAAATAAAAAATTAATAAAGAGAAGTAACAAAAAGCAACATATTTCATTTCACATTAAATACATCGAGGCGACCTGTCACTCTGCCATACCTCAGCAGAGGATGACAGAAGAAACAGGCTACAGGACTGAAGGATAACAGCTGTGCCATAAGTCGTTTTGAATTTGAGCACTTGATCTGCTGTGGCAGAACAGAAGAACTACATATCTTGTTCAATATTCTGTCTTTGAAAGTGACCACCTTCTTGAGAAAGTCAAGAAAAGGATATAAGGGAAAATTACAGGATAACTCCTTTAGATGTGAGGAACTGCTTAGTTATGTAGAATAGTGGCTGATTTATGCTGCTAAGCAAAAAAGTTTCTAGCCTTTACATTGCTTTTTCCTATCTGAAATATAATCCTGATCATTTCTTCAACAATATTTTCAGGTTAAAAAAAATCCTTACTAAGGCAACAAACTTCTTTGTTACTTCTTTTATTTGCTATTAAAGAGCAACAGTGCTGCCACTGAGGCAAGAAGCATGGGTTTTATTATCGTATTTGTTTAAGAGAGGTGGCAGAAGACACCTGACCTTGAAGAAAAAACAAGGCAGAGTTGAGAGAGACCACAAAAAAGCATCAAACTGTTTTTGCTTTTGAGTGTCTTTCTTTTTCTGGAGATCCCAACATGCTGGCTGAAAAATGGATGAGTGCCTGATTGCATTTGTGTGTGTTTCTTTATGTGCATACTCTTCAGGAGACATAGAACTCAAAGATACTAAAAGAGATAAAAGGTTTAAGCTTTGGCATTTATGAAAAAAATCAATATTCAAAGGTGTCCAGAAAAGTGCATATCTGAGTTGATTTCAGAATGTACCCGTCGTGTAATGTTGCACTGTCATTTTGGGAAAAATTGTCTTTTACAAAGAGTACTTCTGGGAACCATGACACATCCCATAATCTGCTCTGACTATCCTACAATGAACAGGATGAACAAATGTAAAGAATGAATGATGCAGTACAGGGAAAATAAAAATCAGGCCATCCAAAACCTAAATTGAAGCTTCCATTGTAGAGGCATTGGTAGAAGGGAACTGAGTTGCTAAAATACATCCCTATTTGCTGCTTTATAGCACCAACAAAAAATTAGACCAGTGCTAGGGCCACAAGACTGGTCCTAGTCACACAAAGTAACACAGATACAGGCGTTAGGGTACGGAGGAAAGGTGTTAGGTGCATTCTCTGGTTTTCTTGCCTTCCTCTAACATCAGCACACTTGATGAAGGCAGAAATTGCCTGATTTTTTACATACCTATTAAAAAGTGAACAGTCAATTACAACTTCAATAGCTTTCCATGGTAAATTATCTAGTAAGCAAACACACTAGTCTTATAAAAGAAAATATGGCACTGTCAATCTCATTTCTCAACACATTATTGAAACACTGACCAGAAAATAAAAGGCAGATGAGTAAGGGAACATATTTCCTTCAAATCTTTGAACACCTGGGACTTACACTGAACAGCCCTACAAAAATATGACAGCTTCAAACGTTTAATGCACATTTGCAGAATGCACAGTTCAGAGAACACTTCAGACAGAAGTCTCTAAGGGCTACTTTTGTATTTACAAGTATTTGGCTGAATTTCTAAATGAGAACAGAAGCTTCGGTTTAGTGGAAAGGTTTTCAAGAGCATGAACATTTATAAACTCAATCTTAATGATTGAGATAATCTAAGCTTTACAGAAATAGAGAAATCAGGTGTTGTGGTTTTACCATCCAGCTTAATAAAGCCAAAATTGCATTACTTCATATCTACAGTAAGGGTAATAGCTTTAAATATGTTTATCAAGTTTAAAACATCAAAGAGATTTAGTATTAGAGTCCTCTTATTCTTCTTCCTGTAAAAAACCCGTTATCTCCTTTCAGGAGAAAGTTTTAGTTCTAGAAATTAGCATTAATCATAATATCAATTTCTTGCTTCTCTATGCCAGATGAGCTCTTAGCTTTTTCTAGCTTCTGTTAAACATGAACATCAGACTTACAAAATGTTTACTGGTAATATCTGCTTTAACAGAAGAAGGTGATGAAAAAGGCAATTCATATGAATGAGAGAAGGTTATTGTCTATTTTTATTTTTTTCCTAAGACTTGGACCTTTGTTTTTTAGTAAGTGGAGAGGATAGGGGATGGCAGTATTGCATTGTCTCCTACAGAAAAGAGGCTACTGATGATATTTCATTTGTGGAGTGGCAGTGTAATATCCCTTCATTTGTGTGTATTATCATGCATAAAAAGCATGAGAACATGCTGCTTACAGCATCAAAACAAACTCTCATAGAAATCTTATAACCCAGCAAAGCACAGATGGTTGAAAGCATATGTTAGATCACTATTATAGTTTCATTTGCTAGGAAGATTTTCTCAGCTCAGGTCCCAGTAAGTTTCTCTTAGAATTTCAAATGAGCATGCAAAACAAATTATGTAGCATATCTCTGTATAAAAGCCCTTTCAGTCCCATATTAAGTACTTGCCCAACTAAAAATGAAATTGAAACTGTTTCAGAATTATAAAAGCATCCATTATTGATACCTGCTCATTCTATTATTTCTGTATTATCCTTTTATTTCAATAGGTAAGGCTAAAGTACAAATCACCGATGTCATTTCACATTAAAAACCACCACACATTAGATAAGCGTAATCAAGGGCCATTGGTTACAAAGACTCTGCAGCTTTTTAGTAAAAACCCTAATTTCTGCAAATAAGCTTTTGCCTTTATGTGCTGTTTCATAGGTAAAAAAAGGCAATTTGAAAAGCAAGCGCTTGCTTTACCACTTGGAATTGTTCTTGCACCATAGTTCTTATGCATGCGCATGTACAATTTGTGGACTGAAATATAAAAACATAAGCCAATGATATTTTCTCAGCAAGTAATATACAATGTGTGATGGTAGGAGGGGGAGGACTTTTGAGCTAGCTCATAGGCCAAACAGGATTCAGGCAAACCAAAATACCCAAGTATCAGTTTGGGGGCCAGAACTGATTCCCCAAATCTGCTTTGCATCTAGATTTATCCAGCAAGTTGTGAACCACTGCTGAACCTACATGGTGACTTGAATTTTTCAACTGTCTAGGTCTTCAGGGCTCTCATGTTTGACTTCCGCTTTGGCTACGCACACTAACAACTGTAGCAGGGGTTAACTTTTCTTCTAATCAGAGTCTTAATAGGTCACATTAAGACTTTAGACTTATAGGCCTGCAAATAAGATGTGAATCAAGCAAAGTCACAACCTCTTTTCAGTTCTCAATTGATAGCTTTCCCACACCCTATGATCACTGAAGAGAGGTGGGAAGAAGACAGCCATAAGCTAAGGATGTAAAGTTGAGAAGGAGGATGTTAGAGTAGCTTGAGAAGAGCTGCCGTCATATAAATAGTCTCTCTTTCCTGTTAGTCTAACCTCAATTCTTAGAAAAACTATGGAGAAGACTGCAATAAATATACAACACTGCCCCAAACTTGGGCAAAGACGCTATTTGTAAGACCTGGAAGTCTTTTTCTAAGGTTTGTGCCAAAGTCTGGAACATTATTCTGCTCTAGCAAAAGAGTTTTAATAGTTCAAGTTATAGGCAGTTCCCAGATCATCTTATCTTTAATAGTAAAGCAAACAGCAAACTGAAAAATAAAGAAACTCTCTCTCCTCCCCACTGCCAACCCCCAGTAGCCAGACAAACAGAATAAGCTCCATCCTCTACACAGTCAGCAATTAACATGTTCCCTTGATAACCAATTTGCTATAGGGTTTTATTCTTTTTTTTTTTTTTTTTCTAAGAGGCAGTACACAGGTATCTCTGGGAAGGATACTCTGATGATAAATACTATAATATTCTGACTAACTCTCATACATATGCTATGCAAAGACTGAACATTTCCCATTAGTGCAGGTACTGCAAAATCTGGCAATATACAAAAAGCTATATTGCAAAAAAGTATGGAAGAATAAAGACCACAAGAGCCAAATGCCCAGAATTTCCAATCAAGGCATATCCATCGACAGACTTAAAAACTTCTGCCTTCAACTGAGTAAATGCAAAGTGTTAATGTGACCCCTTGGTGGGACTAAGAAGATGATACATACGCAAGCCTTTCCTTCTCATTCACCTCAACGGGCCATTACCAGTTATTCTTATGGTGTCCTGAATCAGACTCTTTTCCTTAACTGGAAGTTTATAAAACCATCAACAAAAATGCTCCCTAGATTTCTGTAGACAATGTATGTTTATCAAAAAATCCTTTATTCTTATCATTTTATTGTGAAGTAACCTAGAATTCTGTTATACAGTTTAACACCATACTGCCTACAAACGCCCACTGCACAAAATGCAATTCCTGTACTGATATAGTCATATTTTCTTACCTACTCTTTCTTTATGAGGACAGGGCATAAAATATTTCTGAATATCCCCCATTTGTTTACAGAGCTGAAGGCTGAGCATTTGTTTCCACACAACATTAAGTGCTAAACATAGTCTGCAAATAGCTTAAGCCTTATGCTGATGTATGGTATAATTCAGTAAGATTAGAACAAGGTGGCTAATGATTGTTCACAAGTGTCTATGAATGTTTCTTTAGCTGAAATTTGTAGTCCTTCTGACTTTGTTTCTGGCTGACAGCTAGAAAAAGTCCATTTGAATGCTCTAATCTGAAATTTGTGGATGAGCACCTAATGAGTGAGTAGGTGGGAAGCAAACCCAAAGCACTGTTTGGCAGCTCACAGCTAAACAAAACAAAGTGAACTGGAGAGCACACCAGAGAGGAAACAATAAAAAAAAAAAAAAAAAAAACAAATCACAAACTGGGGAATACATTTGGATATTGAATCAACCAGAGAAAATTCCCTATGTCCTTAAGGATATTTCTTGAGCACAAATATGAATCAAAGAAATCACTGAGCATTGATTAACTGCTCATTACTAGGAAACGTAAAGGAAATTCCTCTTCCAACTTTTCATAAACAACTTACTGTGTGGATGCATCTTTCTGTCTGTCTTCTGTGTGGTAACTATAATCAGATGAACATACAAAAATACATAAAGATGTTCTGATGCTGAAATCCCTCTCCTAGTAAAATGAGATTCATTTTAAACAGAAGATAAAGAGAACAAAGTCAAAGGCAAATGTATCTGGAGATATTGATAATTTTTAGCTTATTGTCTAATTGTCCCTTTAAATGAATGCCCATAGAGCTCTCTGGCCTTTTTGACTCTGATTTCTAACAGACGGAAGTAATTAAAACTAATTAAGTAGACCTCTTGACAAACACAGGTAAAGCGCACTCTGAAGATACATTTTTTTTAAAGATGACAGTATATGGTGTTATCAAGAAATTAAAAAAAAATAATTGAAAGATCCATCAGTTTTAATCAGTCCCTGAAAAATTTTGACTGTATGCCGTAGCTTCAGAACATCATAGATCATCATCAATACTGCGATGGTGACCTCTACTTAGCAACTAGGTCACAAACTCATTTGCCATTCCAGGAAAGAATTTGCTTGGCAGAGATTTTCTCATCTATTATTTCTGCTCTGTAGAAAGCACATGAAAATTCTGCTTGCATCATCAGATACAACATTTGAACTCTCCTGTATTGTAGTAAATGAAATGAATAAGGTATTCACAAGCTAAGACCTCTTAGTGTTGAATACACTGGCGGACGTTCTCTGCTGTAGGGTGTGTATTGACTGTGCCAAAGAAAGCAAATTAGATATTTACAACTTACAAAAGAGTTTCCTTATGGAGGGAGTTCAGGTCATTGCACATTCCCTTTTGAATTTTATTATTATCCATAGCAAAAGATGAAATATTTTCTGTCTTTTTAAGCTATATTACTAATACCATTACTAAAGTAGCAGGAGCACTACCTGGTAAAATCGTAGTCATAGAAAAAAATCTGTGTGGAATATTTAGATTAAATACAAAATATTGCATTTAATGATTTGTGACATCTTGTAAACTTGATAGAGATAGTAAATTTTGTGGGCAACAATAAAGTTAGGAACAATGGTGAGGTGCTTTGCATATTTGAAAATGAAAACATAAACATAGATGGTTCAATTTTCTAAACTATCTCAAACTTAGCACAGTGCATCTTAGGAATCTGCCAAACATTCAGGAGTGCCATTTGGGTGTCTTAGATATTAGACATCTTAGATATTACCAAATCGTTTTGACACTGAAAATCCCATCCTCGTTACTATGACTCTAGATTTTAACATCCACTTTTCAGATAAACCTCTGTGTTTAATATTTCTATTAAAATATCTGTTTGGAAATATGTTTACGTTCACAATCAGAAAGTTACAGTTGAACAAGAATATCTGTTCTGCAGAGGAATTTATGCTTTCAGAGACTTTTTGTTCCAAACTGGAATTAAACCCACAAAATTAATTTTTAAAAAGTTCCAAATATTTAATAAATATTTCTCTGTTATTACTACTCTATTTCTTTATTTAGTCACGTATCTGTAACATACGTTTCTTTTTTCCCAAAAAAGCTGAAATAGATCAGGAGCTTCCTTTGTGTTTTTGTTCTGAAACACTGAAAATGTTTCATTTTTCAACAGAACTCAATTAATATTGCCTAGATCATTGATCAGATCTTTAAAAAAATCTAAATATGTAGCCTATCTATCTAAAAATAGAAATATTTAAAACTCTATCTGTATATATAATATATAGATTTGTATCTTTATGAGTAAACTCATATATCTATTATATTTAATATGTAATCTATTTTAAAAAATATATATGCTTAAGTAAACATAGTTTAAGAAAAGCATAGAAGTTATTCTTACTTTTTGCCCTCCATATATTTCCTGGCTTCCAGAACTTTGTGAGGTTCTGTAATCTGTTTTGAAAGGCTGGAAAGTTTCAGGCAGGACTAATACTTTTAAGTGTATATTCTTCACGAATCTAAGCTACACTTTCAGGTACGGCTAAATTGAAGTCCACTTGCTTCCAGATATGTCTTTTGTATACAGAAAGCTGCGAAAACTACACACTTATGACATGCAGGTTACTTGGCAGCAGATCCAAACTCTTTCAGAACAGGCATTTCCACAGCTATTTTAGGAATCTAGCTTAATAGGAATCTAGCTTAATAGGGTATTTGTGCAGTTTGAAACACCCATTGTGCTGGCAAACTACCTGCAAGAGTTTAAAATAATTACAGTTGTCATATGGCTGAGAACTTTCCTTGAGCAAACCCCAACTTTCAAAGACAAAAAATCTTTTATCACTTTCTGTTAGTGGAAATCTGTCATTTGCCTAGCTTGGAGATACATGAAAATGAAATAAAGGAAGATCTTTTGACCTGAATGACTTCATCATTATCTCAGTTGGCAGTCAGATTCTGAGTGAAACCTGGGTGGTGTTTTTGTTTCTTGATATTTTCCTCAGCCCTCTTAAATGCTACTGTAATATCTTAATTGTATTCAATTCGTAGTTATGGAAGTCAATAGTTGGCTCTTTATTTGCCATGTCTTAACTAGAAATATATGTAGAATACCCAAATTTTGGCTGAGAGAACACCTACTGATGTCCTGTGTCAACTTGAAAAAACATTGCAAAACAGGCCCTGATTTTTTCTGATGGTCTTGTCCATGTCCATACTTTTCTGTCTTTGGTAAATACTCTTACTAAGATTTACCACTAAGAGCCATATCAGAAAGAGGCATGGTTTAGCCCCAGTCGGCAACTTATGCCACACAGATGCTTGCTCATGTCTCCCCTCCCATGTGTGAGATGGGGAGAAGAATCTGAAGAAGGTAAACTCCATGGGTTGAGGTAAGTACAGTTTAGAAATTAAATTAAGTAAAATATAACAATAGAAATAACAGCAATAACAATAACGAGAATAATTGGAAAAATAAAAGGAGAAATAAAAATCAAAGAAACCCAAGTGATGCACAAATTACAGTTGCTCACCACCCGTTGACTGATGCCCATTCCAAGCAGCGAACAATGGCTCTCCTCCAACTCCTCCCGGTTTATACACTGAGCATGATGTGCTGTGGTATGGAATATCCCTTTGTCTAGTTCAGGTCAGCTGTCCTAGCTGCACTGGCTCTGCTCCATCCTGGCTTCTTGTTCACCTGGTCAATGGCAGAACAAAAAAACCCAAGAAGTCCTTGATTAGTGTAAACACTACTTAGCAACAACCAAGACATCAGCATGTTATCAACATTATTCTCATACTAAAACCGAAACACAGCACTGTATCTGCTACTAGGAAGACAACTCTATCCCAGCCAAAACCAGGACACACCGTATAGCATATACATATGAACACTGGAATTTTTATTTCATAGTAATTATCACCAAAAGAGATTTGAAACTTACTAGAGATTACCAAGTGTTGACTCTCCCCCCAGGTATAGTTAGAGAGTGTAAAATGCACAGACTATACCTATACATGCTATGTACATACTGTGTCCTGCAGAGAAAGGGCATAGCTTTCAGATTCTGCTAGCTACCTAGTTCTGCTCAGCTTCCCTCCTTTTTCTCTCTTCTATTCTCAGTTAATGTCCCAAATTTATATGTAGAATGACTGAAATGAAAACCTAAGACATGTTTCCTTTAGGAAGTTTCCATGAACCAAAATGAACTTTTAATAATGTCTTAGTTAACAAGAGGTGCTTGGTTCACTCCCTCTAAGTCCTTCCCCACACCAGCCAACCCCGTGAGGAAGACGGCACACAAGATGAGCAGGTAGAAGGGCAGCATAGAACAGTCAGCCAAATTTTTCACAGAAGCCTTGTAACACACTCATGGTATTTCTTGCTTTAAATTCTGTGTAAAAACAGTTGTCAATAACAGTTGTACCTCAATCCAAAATAATAATTTCACAATGGCCACTCTAAGGTTATGTATAAAAATATTGTTGATTTATATCCCAACACACAGCATTTGCAGCACATAAACATTTGGAGAAATACTGACTCTTTTCAAGTCAAGGTAAAACTCGTGATTGCAATAAGTCCATGATTCTGCTTTCTGTATCTCTACATTTTCTTATGAAAAGGACCATCTTCAAACAAACAAGCAAGAAAAAGGCATTATTGGAGAATATTCTTAAATTCAATTATCGATAATTAGATATTTCCAATTTTCCAGCTATTAAGATTGGAAGCTCTCCAAGTTGAAAAACATTAAGTCTTCAAATATAAATATTTGGTTTTTAAAAAAATTTATTTGTTTGGTTTTTTGGTCTGGTTTCCTTTTCTGTAAAAGTCTGTGTCAATCAGCCTCACAACAAGGCAGCTTCTCTCCCCATAACAAGACATCTAATGTATTTGATACTGTTTAATGAAGAAAAAACATATAGCTGTTGTTCAGCTACCTGTGTACCAGTCTGGTGAGAGGCGCTGTAAGTGGAAGCAGCACAAAGGACTGTAAGGAAAGCAACCTGAAAAAAAGCAAAGTAGCACTGAGTGAGCGCAGGTGAGTGGACTACCTAGATAGGAAAAAATATAAGAAGTGGACTGCAAAAAAAAGGTAAAATGTATATTTTCAAAGGTGTCAAGAGTGGTTTGATCTAATACATTCAGTTGGAACAAGTGCAAGTACAAATTGCTCGCAAATGATTTAAACAACAAAAACGTACTCAGAGTGAAAGACAGATAGTTTTAGGAAAATATGTACCTTCTTGGTTGCGGAAAGAAAGAAAAAGTCAGGTTGAAAGATAAATACAGCTAAAATAGCATTTCCTAAGTTAAGAAGCTCAGTATTTTAAATCAGCTTGAAAAGACTAATCAAAAAAGTCTATAATGGAGGCAAATGCTTTCTCTTTAAAGATGGACCACTTGAAAGAGACAGTGAGGAGTGAGAGACTATGAATAAGAAACCACAGCTTTATTAAATTTAATGCTTTGCTTCTGTTTTTGTTGAGTTATGAGCAAATGAAAAGTCCCAGGAACCATATTTCTGCATGTGATAAAGCAGAAATTTGGAAAGGCTTCAGGTACAAGTATACATCTGTTCATTTTAGTTAAAATATTTAAGAAGAGAATGAAAATTAATTTTTCTTTGCAGAATGTTGAATTCACATGGACTACATTTCAAAAGACATAATTTAAAAAAATTTTCAATGTTCTCATGATGCTTAAAACTGTATTTAATTTGCTTTGCTCAATTCTTTATTCTCAAGGTCATTTACACTCTATTTACACATTCTATTGCTTAAAGCTTATTTACTTTTGTTGATTATTCAGCAGTGGAAGTCATATACTTCTCCAAGTAGCATCATTATCATGAATTAATAGCACTGTTCACTGTTATTTTTATTGGGAAAAATTACTTTCAACTATTATGTTTCAGAAGGAGCAATCATATGATACCTTAGGTTATCTTATTCATGCCACATTTTAAAAATAACTTGAGCTCTAAGTTTAACTGGATGAATATTGTAGGATATAATAAGAGAATATAATGAAACACTTCATTTCTTTAGACGGTTCCCAATGTGGGTTTAATTAAACTCCCTTTTTTCTTCTTGCTGTTAATTCTGATCAAGTTTTATGAATCAGTCTTAAAGAAAAGGTACAGAAGAGACATAAAAGCCCAATTCCATTCCTTATTTGTGACACTTCCATGATACTCTACCAGAAATTTCAGTGTATAAGGACAGAGGGATTGTGCCTCGGCGAAGGACAGATAAACCAATTTAACTCTCCTGAAGACCTGATAACAAGGACTAAGAGCATATTGATTACTGGAGCACAGACCAAGACAAGGGACAGGAACGGGGAAGCTGCCCTTTCAGGAATAAACATGACAAAACCCAGACTAATGCAATCAACAACCAGGAATAAAGCAAAACAAGGTACTTTTCCTTTTCAAAGGAAAAGGAAAAGGTAGTTTTCCTTTCCTTTTTTGTTTTCACCTTACTCGCAGGCTCTTCTTTTTATAAAGCGATCACAAGTTTAAACACAGAGAAAAATTGCTCACAAATCCAACAAAATTTGGAATCTGCAGCTACTAGCAATACCAGGGGATTTCCACCCAATATATTTGCCAACAAATCAATAACAAGAGTAAATCCTTCTACACTGAGGGCAATCAATTGCTCACTAACAGGCACTATCACCTAAATTAATATAATCCCCCAAGTGTCAAAGTTAATAGCAAAGGAAGCTTATGCTTCACATGTGATAAACTGAAGGTTCTTTCTTAATAATGGTTTAAATAAAAGGAAATTGCGTGGAGATTTTGAATTAAATAATCCTGAACTGACTTGGCTTCACTGAAGTCTCTTCTTTCTGGAGATGTTTTCTTATCCCATTGAGCATGATGGTACATCAGGACCATTATGCTAAGCCTGAAAGGTATTCACAATGTTTCTAATCTAGAGACTGTCTAAAAGTATACTTTCTTCTTTTGTTTAGGATATTTACATGCAAATTCTTTCCCGACCTGTGAAGTTGTTCATTCTAACATTCATTTCACAGCTAGTCAACTATGTAAACGTCCAGCTCTGCAGAGTGGATTTAATATTGGTATATAGACCAAACACTTGCTTACCCTTAATAATTTCTCATCTGGACTGCGGCTAAATAAGAATAACATGGGAGTTTATCTCTCTTTATTTGAAAGGCCACACTGGGGATATGTTGTGGTTTGGTTTTGGTTTAGGAGGAACGGTATTTGTTGTTCTTTTTGCCTTTGCCTAACTCTAGAGTTTGGCTAGTCTCTCTCCTGGGCAAGTTCTCTTTGGGATGTTCCTCTTTCCCAGGCTGGTAAAGTGCTAGTTCTTGTATCAAAATGCACATAAAACCCCCATAATATAAAACCAGCTAAACTAACACTGAACCAGCCCTTGCTGTCTCAAAACAGCTAGAGGAAGATAGGTGAATTTGCATCTACCTTTTACTGATTAGGATTTTCTAGCAGTTAAGGCTGACTTAGAGGCCCTAGCTTTTCAGGAGGAGCAGTGTTGCAGTTAAAACATTTGCAGGGTTTCAAGAAATTCATTTGCAGATTTACTATGGGTCCTGAGTAAACATGCCTGGTTTCTCTTTGCTTCAGTGATCCATACTCAGAGGTAAAAATACATCACTTTACAAAATGCATGACCAAATGCATTCCTGAGCTGGGGCAAGCTCTGTAAATTATCAGTATGTTAAACCACAACACAACACCAAGTGATGTTCACTCTGCATATTCCATATCACCCTGTCTGAATTCAGGTGCCTACAGAAGAAAATTCAGGATTTTGAAGAGGCATGTGGAAAACTGGCTATGTGCAAACTGATACAATAAGCTAAGTGGCAGAAAGCAATAAAACACAAGACATTCTAGTTTGCCAGGAGAAGCAGTGTTCTCTTCCTAACGAGGTGTTACTGTTACAGTGGTAATGAGCAAGATCAGTATTTTGTAATTAGCAGAAGAGGATTTGAGATGCCAGACTCATGAGTTACAAGTTCAAAGAATGGGTGTTTGAAGGATATTTATGATATATAGCAATAACAAGCTGCCTTTCACAAAATGGCTCACATCTTATGATAATCTAAAATTGGTATAGCGTTGATGGTTTTACTGAGCAGTGCCTTAAAATTAAGAGACGTTTCTCAGCTACTATCAGAAATGAGAGTATGGAAAAGAGCTGTGTCTTTGCAGTAAACCCGCTCTAGACAGAAAAAAAGTGAATTCTGGCTGCAGAATGTAAGACAAATAAGATGGGGTTTTATGGGTGTATCAGTGAGGACACTAGCTTAAGAAAGAGAATCTGCCATTTAAAGATGACCAAAAATTTGATCATGCAGATCTAAACTGACTGTGCTGGAATGTGAGTCTTTATCACAACAAGGGAGAGGTAGACTTTCCATCTGATTCTACATTTATCAACAGCCTTCAGGCGAACACTGATTTACACTGCTCACAAATCTGATGCCTAGGTGTTTAATAAAAAGCTAGTAAAGAAATGCATAGAAAACTTTAATACAGGCCTATTAGCACTTCTGTGTGACGTACATTGCCGTATTCCTGTTAATTACTTTATATGATTAACCCAAAGAATCTTTTGAAAGTATTTTATGGCTTGATCCTGCAAGAGTTACCTATATGCCTGGCTCAAAAATTATGAGCAGTCTCCTTTGCATCATTAGGATTAGCATACTTAAAATAAGCCATATAAGTAATATTTTTTCTTTGGAGGCTAGAGCTTTCACAGAAGTAATGAGACACCAGATGGCTGGATGGCACTGAGCTTTAGAAGATGAATAAAGAGTAATTGTGGAAATTATGACGTGGTAAATGAAATTCCAATCCCTAGGAAAATAATGGAAGTGTGGGTTTCTTGTTTCGTTTTTTACTTTTTTTTTTTTTTTAAAGCAAAATAGGCAGCTGAGAGCACCAACATGAGCAATAAACAGCAGTGAGTGAAATTATGTCCCAGACATATGTGCTGGAACACTGGTGACTACAGTGGGGGTCACAAATTTGTTACATAGAGCAATTTCTGATCTTGTATCCAGCATCAGCAGACAGCAGATGCAATACCTCAGAAATCATACTTGAAAAATTAATCTCAGTTGGATTGGAAATGAGCACTGTCTTGTGGTTTTAGAATTGGCTGACAAGCTATAAATGAATGGCAACAATAGATGGTGATATTAGGGGGGGAAAAAAGCAAAATAATATTTAAGAAACAGAACAATTTGACTAATAAGGAACATCTATGAGAATTATGTAATGCATACAGTAACCTTGCAGGGAGAGGAACTTAAAAGAGTGGGGTGAGAGAATAATGGAATACAGAAATTAGAAATAATTGGATATTAGAAAAGCAAATTATTATGAAGCAAAATGCCCTAACTAGGAACCACAGTCTCCTGAAAAGAAAACTTGCATGATCTATAGAATGGTTTTAAAAATTTTTAGATGCCGAGAAACTTGTGCACTAACTTTCATTACAGATGGAGGGGGCTGAGGCAGAGAAACCTCATTCCCTTCCATGACATGACTTGACTGCACATTTACTTGCCTAGTCAATTCTTGTGTGTGTAAGATTAATTTTTTCTCTGTTTTGGAATTATTAGTTCTTCATCTATTTACTTCCATGGTGTTGCTGGTGATTACTACCATGTAAGCAAGCGAAGAAATTTAGCTTTGTGCAGCCAACTAGCCATGTATCAGCAAACGGCCATCCACCGTTTTCTGCTTTTCTATAGAAAAAAACCCAGGATGGCTGCAATGAAAAGGAGTCCTCTGTATCCACAAAGGAGCAGGATTTAACTCAGTAATGCAGCTCAAACAGAGAATAAGCATGCACTGATTTGGCAGGGCATCATATAACAAGTGTATTGACACTTTCACATAAACAGTTGTCCTCCACGCTCTTGTGCTTTCTATTTGTCATATTATCATGTTGTTGGCTTAAAAACATTAGTGCTCAAACAAAAAACTCTTGCTAAAGCTCAGTGATGTACATACTTTTGTGTTGCAAATAAGTACAGTAAGATAGTCTTGGTTTCTGATATTCCATACAATGGTCTGGCAAGGCCTTCATAACCTAAGGACTCTTCCAAACATAGTAGGCAGCCATCATTCAAGCCTTCAAGTGCTGTCAAGGCAACAGGTATCTGGTCAGACCAGGAGTCACAACTACTTTTACAATTTAAAAATCTGGGGTAAAACCAAATCAATAGACTGCTTGAGGCTATTTCTGAGAAAGAAGAAAGAAATGAAGAAGAAAGAATACAGAAGTGAAGATTTCATGAGATAGATTAGTAACAACTACAAGGCAGCCTCTAGCTGTTTTTATCCCCAGCTGCACTTCCTCAATTCTGCTAGCTAATACTGAAGCACCGTTGACTGATTCACACCTTTTTCTATTCCACTATCATAAGAAATGTTCATTCAGATTCAAAATAAAAAACAATAAGATCACAGGTTCACACTCTAATGCTGCGTAGATGCTTTTTCTCAGGATACTGCAAAAAGTAATTTTAATGTCTAATTAGTCAGAAAATTACAGGAAGATCACAGTGGAGTTGAATTACTTTAAACAGCCAAAACTCAAATTCTGTTTATCTAGATTAAAGGTTGAGTGTGTGTGTGTGTATATATATATATATATATATATGTTTTCCCTCACTGCATGGCCATACCCTGAAAGTATACCTGCTATTATTTCTAACCAGTAGTTTGGTTTTAAGAGGGTACTGATACTGCCAAAAGACTCATTTTTTCAGATTCTGAATCTAAATGTAAACAGATTTAAACAACCAGCATGTCTGAAACCTTAAAATTTTGTCTGCCTCCAGAAGGTTGAACGTTTTACTAGACATAAATAACATTAAGCTTTCATTATCCATGTATCCTTAAAATTTTCACAGCTGCACTAGTTTTCAAACAGGAAATCTGACCAATTTGCTCTCAAAATCTGCATAATCATCAGCTATTCTTAAAATGCTCTTATTCACTAACAAAGAGTGTGCACAAGTAATGCAAACTTCCAAAGGCCTAAACTTAAGAAAGGGCTTGGATCATCAAACTCGGTCCAATTTCCATGTGCTTGTGTTTTTTACTCTATTATTGTTGCTGGCAGAATGTAGGCAAGGGTCAAATGATAATGTCCTGCTACAGGAAGATTGCTTGGGGAAGGAGTTCTTTTTACTCCAGGGTCACCAGTGCCACTGACACCTCCCAAAGTCAGCCTAGGTTTCCAACACCTGTGCAAAACTCTTATAACAACCACAGATTTTTCTCACCTGAGAAACACAATGCAATGCAGAAAGGCCGTTTTCTTCTAGCTCTGAGGTGTGCCTTGGCTATATTGCACTGATGCAGTATTTTTTTCCTTACGGTTTCATCCACCCTGAAGCAACTGTATTATGTACTTTACATTCAACCCTCCTATTCTTCTATATTTGTTGTTCCGCTCTCTCCACCCTTTTTCAGTCACTCAGAGTCTGCTACCTTGCATGAAGTCAGAAAGAAGTACTTCAGGAAGCCAACCCCTCATAGCCACCTATGTTACACACTTGGTCTTGTAAGGAGCCTATCCATAAGCTTCCTGAATTGAAGCTAACTTCTTCCAGCAGCTCTGTCCTGTAGCGGAACTCAATCACCTGTTGAATTGTGAGTCTGCCTGAATGTTTGGGAGTCCAAAGACAGAGTCCTCAACTTACATTTACAGGGACCTCATTGAGACCAAGGCAGGTAAGCAGCAACCAGCGTGCCATGTACAAGATCCCAACATGATATGCAATAATGACCTGTCAGGGAAGCAGGCTGCATACCACCACACTGTGAAGTATCCTGGGGGACTCCATAAATTCAGCACGCCTTCAGGCAAGAATGAAGTCACACATTCAAATATTGTTTCATGCTTCCCTTTCAGGATGTCTCATCCCTTTCTTTGGTCTGTTCTAATCTCTTTCTCTAAAAAATTTCAACATACAGAGAAAGCCCTGAAAAGACAATTCCAACCTTCCCACAAAAGGGCTGTATCTTGGAGGTTTCAGATATTTTCACACCTTCTTCCCCTTTTTATCTTAGTAGGAGCTTGAAAAGACAGCCAGAAAAAAATGGTTTTGCTAACAATTATCTGATAATTTTAATCAGGAATTGATCGCTTTCTTTTCTTATCTTCACAATTTGGCAGCTGTTTTCAAGTAAGAAGTGTATGTTGATGTGGGACTTGGCAGTGGCTTGCAAAATGTCTTGGAGAAAAAAGGATATTTAATTTCATACAGTTGGTGCAACAGGATGGTGAACATGGACAGGGAAACTTCCATTAGAGGTAACAATAACTCCTGAGTCCTTCACTTGCTTAGAGCCTTTGTTTGCTGGTTTTATTTTTAATTTAAGCAAACAGTAGTTCTGCTATTTTAGTGGTCTTTCATCTTTTGTGTTTTTCCTGCAGTACTCATCTTTGTTCTCAGGTACAATGTAGATTGCCAAAGTGTTTTCTCGTAGGGTTGCTGATGATCTGTCTCTCTGTCCTCCCTTGCCAGCTACCCCTCTGGCACCCAGCACAGCTCAGCCTGTGAAGGGCTGAGGCAGTCTACCTCACACTGCATGAAGCCTGGAACTTCAACTCTGGACGGCAGGAAACTTAGGGCTGCCAAGATTACATGTTTTGCCAAGGTCACACAAGAAGGGGCAAACCAAATTTCCTTGCTTATGGTGAAATGTAGTAACAGCCTGCTCCTACTTAGAAACTCTTGTGGTTACAATAGGAAGGGATTTCCATTTTCTAAGCATTATTGTTATTCCTATCATTGTAAAGCATTATCCAGAAGAACTTGGTTTTTTCCTTCCGTGCCCACCTCCTGTTAAAAAGGAGGGCCTAAATATAATCAAAGGAGCATTATACATAGCCTAAAAAATTTCTCTGCATACGAAAGGGCTATAAATGGCTCACTGAGACATGAGTCAGATGGGAAAAATACAGTTCAGATATCTGTAAAGGCCCACATTCAGGGCCTAAAATGGTTTCAATTCTACAGAATATAAAATAGAAGTGTAGGCATGCACTTCATTTTCTCAGCAAGCTCTCACTGATAACAGCAATTCTTAAACTTGGAGCTACATATTGTTCCACTCGAGAGCTAAAACCCAGTGTCATAGACAAGAGCCAACGCTGGCAGAAAACTTGCCACTCTTCCTCCCCTGCCCCATCATTAAAGAAGTGCATTAAAGATCTGAATTGCTAGCTTTTCTACAGAGAGCTGCAAAATAATGGTTAAAGGGGGGAATAATACTTAAGGGGGAGAAGTCAAACTACTTTGATGAAGAAATTCTGTCTCTCCTTTTGAAACGGGCTCAGAGGCCAGGAATACATGGCTTGCCAAAGTAAATATACATATATTGAACTGAACAGCACAGCATAAAATCTACATATCTTGTTGAAATAGTGAGTCATTCCTGCCCTACAAGTGCATTATTATATCCTCTCATTCTAAATACAAAGATTAACAGCTGCAGAGAGATTTTTGCCACACTTCACATATATCAAGCACAGCAGATGTGGCAGCCTCCTTTTGGTAGCATACATTCTTTCCCGTATTGGAATTGTCTCTTAGGTATATAAATGATGCTGGAGCAGCAGGTGAATTAATCACAAAAAAGCCTCAGTCAGGCTTTGGGTAAAACATGATCATTTACCAGGCTTTGTGTCTAAATAAAGAGCTGCAGAGGAATGGCCTGATTTGAGAAAGTGGTAGAAATGAAGGAACTGGTGGAGTGATGCTTATTTTTTAAAACACGCATTCCAACCCATTGATTTACTGTCTAATGTAACTTTTGACAAGTGTTCCTCACTATTCCTGTCTATTCACATAAGCAAGCAAAAGCATGGTTGTGAAAGGGGTAAAGACGACAGTTCTGTTCCATAATGTATTCAGCCAAGGTGTCCTTATTCATGTATTATACACATGGGCATTTTTAATATGCAGCTATTTAAAACCTTGTTAATGCTTCATGGAAAAAACCCCATGAATCAGTCTAATGAAGTTTCACCTATACAGCATGTCTGTTTTCTCCCTCACTATTTTATAACTAGTTCTGATCTCTCTCAGGTTCAGCTGCATTGCAGACAAGAAACGTGGTTTAGTTTGGTCCACTCTAAAACTAACAAGATTTAAGTCCTTCACATTTGTATTGGTGTAGTCACAACTCGTGTGTCTAAAATGAGCATCAAAATCAATGGCTGACCTGCCCTTCCCAGTTCCGAGAAAGATTTTAAGTTTTTTTTCTCTCATTTGTTGTGAACATCATATTCCTGGAAAGAAGAATATTCAGACCTGGTCTGTTTGATACTGTTGCAGTAATAAATGTACATGTTTAATTTATCTGAACTGTTTTACAGGCAACTGATATTTTCTCATTGATTCTGTTTGGAAAGGTGATTAAAGAAATTTGTTTAGAAATTAGATTAAAGAAATTAGTTTAGAAATTTGCAAGGACATATCACCAAATTTCTAAACTATTAAAGATTATTAATATTCTATCCCTTTGCATGGAATTACTCAGATACACAAATAAAGACAATACTTACTATTAAAGACATCATACAGCTGAAGAATAACAAGATAATATGCACAGAAATGGTTCTCATCCAGTTGCCCAGACAAACATAACTTGGTTCTTACATGAAAGAGCTCTGGCTCATCAGCATATGAACTGTGTTAATATCACAATTCCTCTCCCTCCCTGACTAACTTTGGGTACTAAAATACCCACAAGAAATAAGATATCATTACCATCCTCAACGATAGGTCAGATACTTTGTTTGAAGAGCAGCAATCTCCTGTTGTTCAAAGTCTAAGTCATCTCTGCTAAAGTGCCTAAAAATGAACGCATTTAAAGTTTGTCATGGCCCTAACGCAGGCTTTTTCCTTTTAGGATAGTAATTTCAATCCAGCAGAAGTCAGCAAAAATAAGATGAAATTATCCTCCTAAACAGGCAGCTGTTCGTAGCTGCTGGAAGGAGGAGGTCACAGGTCTCGCTCTGCTTCCCAGGCTACTGCGGCTTCTGTCAAGAGTGACAGCTACCAAGTAACAGACTTATTGGGCACCT
>JBCJKH010000894.1:0-15565 GCA_039877255.1 Loriculus beryllinus
TGGGTTCCATTACTGTCATCCTGGAATATATCCTGGTTCAAATACTCTGATCCTGGAAGTGAAAACCACTGTATCTAACACAATGAACAGCGTTGCTGCCACTTAACTCACCCGTTGTGTGTTACAAGGCACTGCCTCAGACCCAGCTTCCGGAAAATATCCACCACTATTTCCATTGGGGTGTGGTCTGTCACGGTGAAAGGGCTCATATCTAGTATGCTTCTAAGCTTCAAAGGCCGAGGGCTTTCTGCTGGAAGTGATGGGGTATGCTGGGCAAAACAGACCCTGGAGCTGCCAACAATCCCTTCCTGCTTCTTTCTAGCACTTTCTTTAAGAAAAAGAGAGAGGGGAGAAACAGCAGAGGAGGAAGAATTTATATTCTTGGAGTTAGATAAGTTAGTGCAAACAGATCTATCAACACTTCCTGACTCTGATCTTATTCTCTAGATGCTGAGCCTCTGATATATGCTTATTTTGATGTGTTTTCATAGCCATTGCTATATCCCTAATGGGTGTTTGTGCAGAAATCACAAAAGCCATCTACCATACAGCTTTAGCCATTCTTTGGCTATTACATTCCTCACTCCAATAACTAACTTTTATCTACTATAGAGGTGGAAGGACTTAAGAATAATGTGCAGGAAGCACACAGCTGCTAAAGAAACTGTCAAGGGGAAAGCCAATCTCAGCTGACAGTTCCTGTCACTATTCCAACAGCTGGAATTACTGTGTATTTGAAACCAAAGAACTCATTTCTGAGCACTCTGAAAATGTTGTCTTCTTGTTTATAATGAATTTATTTAGATTCTTCTGAGCTGCCTCTGCCTTTTCGCACCTTCATCACCTGGGTGACAACAGCTTCCCCCCCATACCCAGTTATTTCACATAAGGACTCTTTTAAGCCAGACAAATCCAAGACTAAGCAACTTGCACCATGTGATCTCAGTGAAGTATATATGTATATAATATATATAAAGTATATTATTAGAAGAATGTTCTGCTATTAGCCCTTTAACTCTTAGGTAAATGCAAACTTAAACCAGTATGATGTCTTAAATCATTTCTCAGTTTTGGATGCTTCTGTGCATCCTACATAGTGTAATACTATGGTATACACAGTATTTAAGACCATAGGCAAAAGTTTTACTGAAGTAAACAATGCTGTGTTCACAAAACTTTTGTGGGTTTAAAATTTCAGGAGACTTCTGTTTCTCAAGCAGCTGTTAAAGAGATAATTGTCAGTGTACAATTTTATGAATTAAGTAAAACAATAATGAAAGAAAAGAAAAGAAAAAGGTAGTTTAAGGTGCAATTTCCATCACTGATTTCATGCACCACAAGTAACAGTTTTGTAGCATTTCCTTACATAACAGTGATTTTTATCTTTGGTTATGACAGCGTCCTCAAAATCCACAGCATTTTTCTTAGCGGTGCACAAAGCACTGTCACAAGGGTCACGCAAGTTCTAATACTCACCCAGAGAACAAGGGCCCAAACAGGGCTTGTTTGCTCATGTGCAAACTTCCCATTACACAAACAAATTGAAAAGCAGAAACCTAAAGCAATAAATATTCCGCTTATCTCTAATACAATTTCAGTTGTAACAACTGTCACAGAGAAGTGCAGCATACATTTAAATTTGAAAACAACTTGGACATTTTTAATTCTCACAGAATCCTGCTATTTGAAAATGAGAATTACCCAGTTTTAAAGAACAGTGTTAGTGCAGTGCCACCTGAGGAAAAGAGGCACTAGCAGGCCAGGCTGGATGGAGCTTTGAGCAACCTGGGCTGTGGAAGGTCTCCCTGCCTATGGCAGGGGGGTTGGAACTGGATGATCTTTAAGGCCCCTTCCAACCCAAACCAGTCTGTGATTCATTCTGTGAAAAGCCTCAAAACCAACAAAAATACTGGACTAGATGATGTTTTGGCCTACTTCAATATGATGTGGTTTTATGACAGAGATTAGTATTTTCTCCACTTCAAAGCGTGCTATTGAAGATAGTCATATACCTCCATAAAGAAACAGCCAGATTTTGCTGGGTATCTGAACCTGAAATAACTCTAATAACTTATAAAGTAAATTGCATTTTAAGCTATAAAATCATTTAAATTGGTATATATAATCATGCAAGACTGTTAGATAATTACCTATTGCAATAGTTAAATCTCTTCTTAGAGCAAAGCCCACTAGTCTCTGTGATTCTTTTGACATAATAACAGGAAAACCATTATAGCTGGTTTCGTTGATCAAGTTTTCTATGTCTTCCACTGTCATATTATCCTGTGTCAGAACTGCTAAAGGTGGGTCGCTTCTCCGAGGTCGCATAACGTCAGCAGCCAGTGTTGTGTGAGTAAATTCTTCCTTTGCATCCAAGAAAGGATATCCATTCAGTCGGATGTGCGCCTCATATATGCCTTCCCTACCAAAGGCATCTCCTACCCACTTACTGGTCATGACTGCAGCCATTAGGGGCACAATATATTCCAGCCCTCCTGTTAGCTCAAAGACAATAACTACCAGGGACACAGTCATCCTTGTCACACCACCTGCAACAAAAAAATGGTAAATGGCAGCCAGTAACATTCTGGTATCACATAATGATGAATTCAGAATCTCCTGCCTTCCCACTGAGAACTACAAACATAACTTTGCCATTAAAGATCATCTGACAAGCATCATTCTGTATAATACAAACAAAAGCAGACAGGGAAAGTGAACAAAAGGCTGTTACCAGTGAAAAAAAAAAAAAAGAGCTTTTGGGAAAATTCCTAGAAAGTGAGAGAATTGCAGGATTTGAAAATTATGTGCAATTATTTCATGTAAATTAAGAATAAAACTGTATTTCTCCACACCAAACGCAGGTTAAAAAAACTGTGAAATTCAAGGAAATCCTCACCATAAGGTGAGAATATGGTAAAAGAATGGAACAAATGCAGGGAAGTCACATGTAGCAATTCAACAGCTATGTTGTCCAAAGGATTAGGATCTTAATGCTGTTGTTGAATCATAAAAGCTAAAGAGAATTCTGAGCTGATGAAAAGAAATGTCTTTGACAATGAGAGAAGGAAGGGATTGTATTTCTCTTTTGTGAGTACTCAAGATGTATTTTCTGCCAAGGTTTCTCATACCATATCTTCATTTAGGGAAAAATACGATCTTTCTTTCAATGCATTCAAGTGATTCATGTTGAACTATTAAAAAAACAAACAACTTCTCAAAAAACTGCATTTGTACCAGTAGTTTACTTCATCACTCAAATGCATTTTACCTTAAAGAAAAGGTCTTCCTTTTGTAGAATCTGTACTAATAGATTTTAAGCTTAATTTCTAAAGCAATGAAGTTGTGAAGACAAGAGAAGGCTTTCAAAAACCTGCCCTAATTTAGGTGCCCAACTTCAGCCTCTCTCCATGAAACTGATTTTCAACAGTTTGTAAATCAGACTTGTTAGAAACCCCTCAAGCTGGACTCCCCAAACCATCAGAAACCTTTTGACAGTTTTGTTTGGATTATGAATTCCAAGACCTTTTTTGCACATCATATAGATGCGGCAGCTGATCATGCACCTCCCTCTAATAATTTCAACAGTACCTGACTTTGCAAATCCTCTACTTCATACATTTCATGAAACTGGTTTCTCAGACTGGTGTGGTAATGACACCTCTTGATACCAAAGACAGAAAGGAAACACTGCTGTTTAAATGCTTCCCTTATCAATTTAAATGTCACATGTTATCCCTCAGATCACAAGGATCTGACGGTGTCGTGTAGAGATGTGAACGTATTATTCTGAAAAGACAGAAGTCCATATAAAACAGTGTTCCAAAACTGCACACATTTATATCTCCTTTCATTTCTTAACCACTATTTTGGCAACGTACAAGAAATGCAGTGCTTATTTGTTACATTTTATTTACCTAAGCATGCAGCAGCACCAACCATGGCGTAAAGACCAGGTGTAATACAGTCAGCTCCAACTTCACACCACTCCTTGAAAATGAACCAGTCATGGTGGTAGTAAGCCAGCTGCTCCACTGCAATTCCTACAATCCTTCCTGCTATTGCTCCAATTGCCATGCTAGGTATGAACAACCCAGATGGAACCTGTAACAAAACCAGAAGTACTGCTGTCATGCTTATGGGAACATACCTGATGCATCGTTTTACAAGCTTGGTGTTTTTCCAAGAGATACAAATGCTCAAACTGTCAGATTAGAACCACCTAAACTGACCTTGCAAGGTTTGTAAAACCTGCAACTATTGATAATTTCTGGCCTATGGAAGACTAGTATTTAAAAGACACATCAGATTTCTCTTGCCCATGAAGTAACATGGAAAATAACTTCAAATAACTGACTGCAACATCTTTTAAAGCATCAACAAGTAAGAAACACAACGATATTGTTCTATCAGTTACAGAATGACAGAATGGCTGTGGTTGAGCCTGACCACTCCAAATTGTCTATCTCTGCTCAAGCTGGGTCAACTACAGCAGGCTGCCCGGGACTGAAGCTAGTCAAGTTTTGTGTATTTCCAAGGATGGAGACTCCAAAAGCTCTCTGCACAGCCTATTCCAGTGTTAAACCATTCTCACAGTAAACAAGTGTCTTCTTATGCATGCAGTTAACATGGAACAGCAAAGCAGACTGAAAAGTTAAATAAAGCCAGTTTAAACACAAATCCTGCTTAATGAACATTCTATAATGCATTTGTGCTAAGACATGACTGATAATGATGCAGTTGTAAAAGCTATGATGAGAGCCTGACAAGACAGAAAATGAAAGCATGACAGTTATATGTCATTCAGAAAACTGCCACAGCTTGGACAGAAGCTGAAGAGAGTAGCTCTAAAATGGACTTATGAAATTAACAGGAAAGAAAAATATGCTGCTTTGCAATGGAGAAGAAATTCCCATTACAGTCAAAGGACCAAAGCCTGCTTTCTAGTCATGACATGCAATGCTGGAAAGTAAAGAAACTACCATTGGCTCCCTTGGACAGTCTGCAGTGATGATATCCATATGTTAAATGAGAAGATTAATAAAACAGAACTACAAGTTGATCAAGAGGTATGGTCTTTTCTCCTTCCACGTAACAGGACTAGGAAACCTGAGTGCTTATGTCTAAACTCAGCTCTCAGACGTTTTAGAATCATCCTCATTGCTGAATCCAGCCAAACACACACCCCGTTACCGTTCCCTATTAAATTTAGCATGTTTCTGTTCAGCTGAGAAAAAGGCTAGCTTGAATTTAATTAAACTTAATACTATTTTCTACATTACTTGCTTGTTAGTCAACAATAAAAAGACCTTTTTAAGAAAAAATACACATAAAGATTTCTATAAACAAAACTACTAACTTTGAGGAAAATCAGAAAGGCAATAATTAAATAATCACAGCAGATGATATAGCCACTTCATTCACACATACCTTGATACCAAAGGTGAAGACTGTCATTATTATTTTAAATATGAGTGCTAAACACAACTGCCATATAGCTGAATAGACTCCAGTGCCTGCTGGTCGGTCAGGAATATCATCTACTATTTTGCTCGCATTCATATCATTTCTGTAGTCACACAGGGAGGAGGATTCTAATGGCCCACAGTCTGTGAAGAGCTCTTTAATAAGCTCACTGGTGTTTAGCCTTGTATATGGATTAGGAAATGCAATGACAGCTGTTATTGCTGCAACAATAATAACCTCCAGGACGGGATACTTCCCAAATTTTGTAGATTTACGCCGACGACACCATGCAATATTTGCTCGGATGAAAAATGCTCCCCAGAGCCCACCAAATACTCCCAGAAGAATAAAAGGAAGTAGTTCAAAAAGGTACCAAGGAGTATGATATTCCACATAAAAAAGAACTAGGCGGCTATTACCAAAAGGATTGATGGACCTTAAAACAAATGCAGCTACTAAAGCAGCAAAAAATGATCTCCATAAAGTTTTCAGTGGGAAATAGTAACTGACCTGTAAAAGGCAATACATGAGAATGATTAGTGATTCAATTAAAAATACTGGAAAGACCATTTTATGCATGTGTTACAGTACTGCTGCTGATGTGGTAAATGCTAAAAACCCAGTGCTCTTACATTATCAGCTATTATTCTCACTCCTTGGAGCACTGGCACTTCAGCACATACTACATCTTTTAAAAGCTTGACAGCAATTCATACTTACATCAATACTAAAGCAGTAACAAAACCACTGCTGTTTTAAGACTGTTAGGAAATAATGTGTAGTAACTTATGTCTGAAAGCTTCTCTGTTAATAAGTATCTCTTCTGAGCATTCATGAGAACCAGACTGTGTATTAGCTGCCCTCCCAAATTTCCTGCTAATGCTGTTTCATCTCTATTCAACCTACAGCGAAAGATTTTTGGCAGATGTTATTTTTATGGAGCACGACTAAACAGAAAAAAATATAATCCTTAAAACACAACTTGTAATTTCATACTTCAGCCCCACATTGCCTGATTTGAATTTCAAAAGGATTTTCTTCTGGAAGTTTTTTTTTGCACCAAGTGAATTCCTCAAAAGCCCCATACGATACAGCAAAATTTACATGATGGAATATTTTGCTTCCTTTTTTCGATGTACAGATTTTTAGTTTTCTTTAAAAATGCTGATGATCTAAATAACATTCCTGTGTACCTTGAAAACAGTGAATGAAAACTAATTTAACACAAAACATTTCTTGGAGAAGAGCGCTTGGCTGCCTTGGCAGTCTGTTTTATGGCATATTTGCTTTTTAATAATTAATGTTCAATTACTGTTAATGCCTAAAACTTTAAGAGAAATTTAAAAACGTTTTAAAACTTGCTTCCCACAACTGTCAAGCAGGTTTCAAAAGCCTCTTTCAAAGTGGAAAAAAAGAAAAGAAAGAAAAGCCTGATTTTTTTTTAGTACACTCCTCCAGTGAAAACCAGCTGGATCTCTATCTGTATGCAAACTGTAATTATTAACTGACTCAGCCCTTCTCCAGAAAAAATATCATTGAGAACAAAGCAAAGCTGACATTCATCCAAAGAAAAGAAACGGTATCTTCAGGATTTTGTTGGTAACAAGGCTCTTCACTTTGAAAAGAGGGTCCAAAAATAATTTCCTTACTAAGAAAGATTCTGCAGCTTAAAGGAGTCCAAGATTATTCATGCTAGAATAGATTGTTTTAAGTATCTATCCTTCAGTGCTACCTCTTGACATACCTCCTCCAGACTGAAAAGGACTCCACCAATTGGGGCACCAAAGGCTACAGATACTCCTGCTGCTGAGGCAGCTGACAACACCTGGAAAACAACAATGGTGAGGGAGCTTTTTGCAGTCTGTGAAATGCTTTAAACATGAAGACCAGAATCTCATTACAGTTACCAGTTTCTTCTGTATTTCTATCACAGACTCACAGACTTGCTAACAGAAAAGCATCAAGTACATGTATCAGAATGCTTGGAAATTGTGGCCAGTCACTGCAGCAGCCACTGACCAGGTAGGAGCAATAACAAAGCCAAGGACACTGCTCAAAGCCTCCTCAGAATAGCACCCAAAAGAGTCTATACTTCAGTATGAAATTGCTGATATCTCATTTTCAAGAAACTCTAATAAGCTTTCTCTGGACTAAAACAGGGAATTCCACTGTGTCATAAATTAAAAAAGCAGAGCAGAAGAGCAGGTGGGACAAATAGGGAACCACTTGTGGAGCTCAAGGGGAAAAAGAAATTGTATGATCCCTGAAAGCAAGGTCAGGCTTCACAGGAAGGTGACTGAGCTGAGATTCATATATGCAGGAAAAAAGCCCACAGAAGGCCAAAGCTCAATTAGACTTAACAGAATCCTAGACTACAAGGTTGGACGGGACTCCAAGGATCCAACATTGAAACTGGCCAGTGTTGTGTCAAATAAAAAAAAAACGTATTTTTTAATCACATTAATAGCAAGAGGAGGTTTAAAGAAAATACTGGACCAAGACTTGTTGAAGATGGTCATCTGACTAACAGGAATTAGGAAAAAGCACAGGCATTCAAGGCAGCTTTTGCCTTGTTCTAATAATACTGATAGACCTTGGGCTGCCCAGTGCCTTGAGTTAGAGGAAAACAAGTGCAGGAACATCAACTTTCCATTTGTGGACACTGAAATTATAAGAGACCAGCAGTATCACCTGAGCGCTCACAAATCCATGGCGCCTAATAGGATTCCTCCCAAGTGCTAAAGGACCTAGCAGATGTTATGGCAAGACCCCTCTCGATCATCTCCCACAGGTCCAGGGAGTCTGGGCAGGCCCCTGCTGACTGGAAATGAGCCAGCAGTATTCCAACCTACAAGAAGGGTGCTGAGGGAAAACCCAGGGAACTACAGACCTGTCAGCCTAACCTGAGTTCCTAGGAAAATTGTGGAGATTATGCTGGGTGCTACTCAAAGGCATTTACAGAATAATGCAGTCATCAGGCATAGCCAACATGGGTTCACAAAACGAAAGTCCTTTTTCTAGTATCACTTTAATTAAAAGTGGTATCACTTTAACTAATGTAAGGATCCACACACCTAGTGGATGTAGTGTCTTTCTATTTTAGTAAGGCTCACAGCATCCTTCTGGACAAGCTGTCCAGCTGTGGGATGAGCAGGCTGGGTGAAGAACTGGCTGAATGGCTCAAAGCGTTGTAGTGAATGGGGCTACATCTGGCTGGGAAGAAGGGAGAGTGGTGGCAAGGTGATTTTAGTTTTGTTTTTATTTCTCACTACTCTAGTCTGTTACTAATTGGTAATAAAATTATCTTCCTCAAGTCTAGTCTAATTTGCCTGTGATGGTAATTGGTGAGTGATCTCTGTATCCTTATACTGACCTAAGAACTTTCCATTTTAGTTTCTCCTGCTGTCTTGCTGAGGAGGACCAAGCCTGGTGGGGACCAAGGCTAATCCACGAGATTCTCACTAACAACAACTGTTGTCACCAACCCTTTTCTAATAATACTTTATTCACAGGTTCAAAAGTTCTCTTCTGTCCTCACTGAAGACAGTCATCAATTACCAAACACAGAACCAAGAGCAGAAAGAATTTAAGTAGTATCAAATGGTCTCTGAGGTGGAGGAAATGCAAACTTACTCTGACGTGGAAACAATTTACCTTGCAGAATGCTAGGGATAATACATTATTCTTAACACAATTAGGCCTAAATATTGTCTTATGGAAAAAATACTGTCCTTTAAACAAACCAGTGTAAATGCATAGAAATGCAATACATTCTAGAAATGCTTCTACAAGAACTTACCTCTCTTTTTTTAGCTTCATTTGTGCTGTACTTTGGAAAGAGGTAAGAAAAAATATTCCCACAGCAGCAGGCAACATGTACCAAGGGACCCTCTTTTCCCAAACTCAAACCTGATGCGACAGCCAAGACTAAAGTAATTGTCTTTATCATCAAAGTCCACTTCCCCAAATACCCTCTGATGATGAAGCCACTCAGAATAGTTTTTATCTGGAAGAAATAAAAAATACCATCTGTTATTGTATTCTGCTTTCTTCAGAAAAGAATTAATTTCATCAAGTTCAAAAATAGTCTTTTCAAATGGCTACCTTTATCACACTTTAAAACATATTATTCATATTGCTACATTGAGTCCATCTGATTGCCAGAGGCTTTCCATTTGCAACTTACTCTAAAACACTGTACAATAATGAAAAACATGATTATCAATTACATTTAGTAGAAACTTACTCTGCACTAGCTTCTAAGACTGCATTCATTGATTTATGACATAAACTACATGAAAGTCAGAAAACTCCCAAAGATTAAACCTGAAAACTACACTCAAGATCATCCATTGTAGTAATACCACATCTGCACCCATTTTACCTCTCTCTGTTTTCTCCTTATGTTTTACCACCTGTACATAAAAATTTACCAGTAGATTCCTTGATATAAGGGTGGAAAAGATCAGGCTTTTTCAAATAGAAAAGATGTGCCACTTGCCTAAGGTATTACTTCGCCTAACAGTGCCATATTATTACCCTGGAATATAATATATGCCCAGATACAGGAAATAATATAGTTATCATAGGAAAAGACAACATGTCTATAAATACAACGTATAGAAAACACTGGGCAGCAGTGACTAAAAGCAGAGGCTAGCTAAATTTGGAAACCAATTTAGAATGAAATCTCTTCTGGAATAATGGCACAGAATTATTCCAGGCTTATTCAGAGACAGGATTTGTCCTTCAACTTCTACACATACATAAAGAAGTATCTACAGAATGACTAGAGACTGATCAGACTTTGTGTTTTTCCCTCCCAATCTGTGTATAGTACAGACAGCAACTGTAAAAACAGTAAAGTTTTGAGGATATTACACATTTCACTGTGATTGATAGTGTGATTTGGAGTTGAGGCAATTAAAGCCAGTGCAACAAAACATCAATTGCTGCACCAAAGGAACCATATTCTGTGAACGACCAACTACTCTCTTATCACTGTCGGGCAGGTAAGGATTTGGGTCAGGTTTGGAAATCACTCTTCAGAAGTACGCTCTCTTAAGCTAAATGTGCCCTTAAAAAGTAGTGCACCCAGAAGCAAGCAGCAAAATTTACACACTCCAGAGATTCTCTGAAATATGGAATATTTTTCTCAACAACAATTAGCACAATTAGATTATTCCAATTTGAATACTTTTATTTCATCAAAGTCACAGGGTGCTCCCTCTTGCCTTCCATCTGACCCTGTAGGAATTCCCTGCAGGAATTTTCACATCAATATGAAACATCTATAACGTATATATTAGATCTCACCTCCGGTATCCCTGAGCCACAGGCATAGGGAGCAAATACCTTCACCAGAGAAACGGCTAAGAAGGCAAAGCTCAAAGCCCAGAAAATGTACATAATGTAGTTCATTATGTATGAACCTGGACCCTAAAAACAAAGACAAAAAAGCAGAATATAAATTTGAGCAAAATCACCACTTAAAGTAGCCCAAAAGTACCCTTGCTGCATGTACACTTATGTACATATTTTGAGGGATGGTAATTATTACCAAGCCAAGAGAGAGTTTTGCTTGAAAAGCATAAAGTCATGACACACATCAGCAAAGACTGTTAGAAAGTATTCTAACACTGCATCTTAAACAGAAGAAGTAAACAGCACAGTTTGGGTTTTATTTATAGCTATTAGCTGCTAAAATTTACTGAACACTAAGTAAATATTCTTTATTTTTAAAAATGTGTGGTAAAAAATAAAACTGATCTTAGTTATCACAGAACTCCACAAATTATTTTTTTTTTATGTATAGCTATGATCAGGAATAGAAAATCTTGTGTGATTAACAGTTCTATACTATCGTAACTTCCTTGTATCTGCAACACTGCAAGCACCCTTGCAGTGCACGGAATACATATTTATCACACTATAATCTATTCAAATGCCAAAAAATGGAGCAGACAGTACAACCCAAATCTGTTCAATACCATTAAGCTTAAGGACATTATTTTCTTCCTATGTTCAGCCAAGCTGTTGAGCAAGACCATCAAAGGACAAGTATATACTTACTTCTGCTTGCCCAATTATTAGTTCTGCCCACGTTTTCCACTGTGGACATTTATCTCTCTCTTCAAATGTGGTCTCATTGGAACCCCAACAACACTGTTCATGGTTAAACCACAAAGCACTAAGGCAAATGCCTTCCTTTAAGTCAGTCATCCAGTCAGCAGCAATGTCAATTAATCCTGCCAATGCCCCTGTCATAGAAACAGTTCTGTATTAATATTCTGGTAAGCAGGAATAACACACACAGCTAAAACGGAGAAATGTGCTGCTACTAACTGATGTGAATTTAAGTTACAGAAAACCTAAACAAATAAGACATTTAAATATTACTGATTTGCAGGAATATTTGTGATCCAGTAAGATTAGGAATTGCTGAAGAATCTATTGCACCTTGTGCTATAGTCCTGAGTCAAATGCATCTTTTGTTTTTCTTTGATGTTTCCTATGCCAGTTCTCTAACAGTCCACTGAAACTAAGGGGTTAAGAATCAAGAAGACTGATACATTTTTGTGGTGAAAAACACAACAAACTTCCTGACAAAACTAGCTTGCCATGCCTCAGAGAACTCATGAGCTGTGCTATGTTTTGTGCAGAACAGCATGTGGAGAAAATAATTCTTACCTTACCAACAACAGTTTTAGAACAACATAAACCACCAAAATAAACCCTGATGACATTCATGTGATCCACGTAAAAAGACTACTGAATTCTGTAACATGGGGAGGAGAAAAATGAAGCAGACAGTACAACACAAATTCATGTTTAGTGCCCTAACCTTAAGACCAGTCTTTCTAATTAATTCTTACTGCAGGTAACAAACAGTATAAATACTAAGCAGCTCCTAAACTCAAAGCTTAAAAAGGATTCTGTATTGTACTTGCAGAAAACTTGCTGAAGAGTCCTCAAAGAATAGGTAGCAGTATAATGAAAAACTGCTTCTAAAGTCAGTATTTTTGTGAACATGTACAACTGTAAATTAGTTATAATTAACTATTTTTCATGTATTAATCACTACCAAAAATAGCTGTACAGAGACAGCCACAATTTACTTGTGTAGTAGATTGGTAGTAGAAAATTACCTCTGATTTACTAATTCATATTTGCTAATCTTGACAGACCCTCAGTTTGAGATCCTGGGCCAACTAAAGTCAGAGTCAAAGGCAGTATTTCAGTAGGACAAAATTTCATCCAAATTATCTAAAATTACATAAACGTAAGATCTTCCCATGACTTAAATCAAAGCTGTACCATTTAAGATTCACTAGACACATTCAACAAAAAGCAAGAAACTGAAAAACCAGAATTTGCTCTCTTTGTTGCTCAGAAATATAATAAAGTACTTTTAATATACATAGCAGCTTGGGGGGTAGAAGTACAACACAGCACATTCCCACCCAAATTATCCTAAGCAATTTCCAGTAATTACACACTCCCAGTTTGAACATTCAGATCTATATAAACATGCTAAAACTTTGCATATATATTAATTTATATGTGATTTGTGAAAGTGATTATGCATATATCTAAGTAGTAATTATACAGTTACCATGCCTTTTTAACAGCATGGCTACACTCTACAACTAATCCAAAGACCCATCTGCTAGGGAAAACCAAACTAAACAAAATATACACACACAACTAACACAACAGCTCCGCTCCCCACCCCCCAACAAAAAAATCGTAGCTGAAAAAGCATTTAGATCAATTAATACAGTTTCACAAGAAATCCTACAGGAAAACAGCACAGTTTAGCAGAAAGGAAAACATCGATCTCAATCACACGATTAAAGGCTTTTGGTAAGTAGGTAAAAAGGTCAGTAACTCTGAGAAACTCTCACTAAATTCAGTGCCAATTTTGTTTTCCTTTTGATTAGTAAACCCTCCCCTCAAAACACTAAAGCCTGTAAATCAACCTTTTCATTCGCAACCCTTTTCTTTCCTTATGGTAAGTAGTCTGAACGAGCTCTCACACAGGTTGGGTGGTAACGCACACATGGAAAATGCAGTAACTATACTTGCTGACAAAGGTAAGAAAGAAACCCTCTGGTTTTTAATTTACCTGATGCCAAACCAGTTAGTGTGACTACTAGCCACCCTGACCACGCATCGTACAAACTTTTTGTCATCTCCCATGCTGATTCTTTCTTCTTGCTGTTAATCTGCAAAGAGAAATCGTCATGTATTTATATGTGTTTCTGTAATATGAACAGGAAGGAAAAGTAAGTATGACATACAAACTGCATGATGCAAGCTACAAGTAAGTGGATCCTCTCTTTAAACTACATGCACTCTCATTGTATATAGTGATTTACAGCTTGGTTACTCAGACAAACAACTGACAGAGGAAAGTAAATGTTCTTCCTGTAAAAATCTAAACCACAGAAAATTCATTATTAGGGTAAATGAACACTTTAGGTCTAAAACTGAAGAATTATTTCTCTCCTAAAACTTATTTTTTGCTGTACCTCAAGTAAACAGTGTAGTGCTAATAAGCTATTCCATACAACTCAAATTCCTAAGCTTCAATTCCAAATATATATATCTCTTTAACTTTGTCTAAAAATCACACAAAACCAAACTCAAAACCTGGGTAACTACACAGTAATACTTCTAGACAACTCTTACTAATGACATCTACAGTTACTGTACTTAAAAAAAATGGTAATTCTTATTTTGGCCTGACTTCCTTTATGCACTTAGCTGAAATTTGTGCGTAATCTGTTTATGTTAAACCTTTATGACGTAATTGGATCCTATTCTTATGACTTTTTTACACTGTAAAAGGGAGGAGACAGAATGTGCAACAAACAGGGAGGAAGAAAAGCCAACCAACAAAGTGCAGTATTAGACAAGGAAATCCAGAAAAAATATCATTCCTAAAGCAAATCATAGAATCATAGAATAGTTAGAGTTGGAAAGGACCTTAAGATCATCTAGTTCCAACCCCTCCTGCCATAAGCAGGGACACCTCACACTAAACCATGGCACCCAAGGCTCTGTCCAACCTGGCCTTGAACACCGCCAGGGATGGATCACTCACAATCTCCCTGGGCAACTCATTCCAGTGCCTCACCACCCTAACAGTAAAGAATTTCTTTGTTATATCCTTATATCACTGATATGAGTAAATACCAGCAGCATATTAATCCGTTTACCTGTTTTTTCAAGAAATAACTTTAATTTTCTTGAACAAAACATGCATAATCACAAATGTGAGTATATAACAACACTTTGTTAATTTAGAGTCTGTTTCGTTTCCATTACAGGTTGTGAAAAAGATGTGTTGATTGATATCCTCACGCAGCGCTGCAATTCACAGCGGCTTATGATTGCTGAGGCGTACAGAGACATGTACGGCAGGGTATGACACAGCGCTTCATACTTTCATTACTTCTGTCTCTCCTGTATCCAATGCAGTTGCTCAGCCCGTCTCTCAGGTCAATCACTGGAACCAAAAGCCTGCCAGGCAGCTGGCTGGCACCAACAGACTGGCACACAACTTTGCTCATGTAACTACTGATACCTCTGAAAGTTTCATGTTGTCATTTATATAACAGCGGAAGTACATCTGCCACTCACAAAGTTAAATAAAGGGGACATGAACAGTTCCTAGTTCATTCTCCTCCTTATTGACCAAAGCAGAATTTCTGGACAGACTTACTTCTTTGTTTATGTGCTTTTGGGGGGTTCTGCATTACTTCTTAAAGTTTTTGGGAATACACAGTAAAATACTATTGCATTTGAGTTGAAACACCAAAGAGAAACACCACACCAGCAATTACAAGTAGTTGTATCTGATGCACTGGTCTATATTCTCATCTCAAGCACCAACATTCTCAGACCTCATACCATGTAATTCCATTCATACTCTAAGCACAATACTCGTCTGAGCTGCTTAATGTTAAATTCATGAATCTCTGAAAGGTGTTTCAAAAAATTTAGAATCATAGAATAGTTAGGGTTGGAAAGGACCTTAAGATCATCTACTTCCAACCCCCCTGCCATGGGCAGGGACACCTCACACTAAACC
>JBCJKH010000901.1:0-10050 GCA_039877255.1 Loriculus beryllinus
GATCTGCCAAAGTCTGCCCTCTGGAAGTGCAAGGTAGCAGTTCTGCTGAACCCCTCCACACAATAAAATACTAAAGTACAGAGAAAGGAGTCAACAAGGACTGCAAGCCATTAAATGGGAACTCCAGAGAGATTTGGAGGCAGTTCTGGAGGGATGAACTGACAAGTGCACAGACCCCCATTACCAGCCCCAGGGGCATCTCCAATGCACAGGACCATATACTTTTACCAGTCCCCTTGTGCAGTTTTTTCATTTCAGCTGAGCTCTGTATGTATCTGCTAACATCCTCCTTGGGCATAAACATTTCTCAGAAGTCCAGTTTGTGTTCATTTAGTTTTCAGTTACATGGCAATAGAAACAGCTAACAAGTTCCCTGGTTTCAAATATGCTTAAAGTAACACAACGAAAAGAGACAGACTGCAAACAGCATCTCTGATTCTGTAGTTTAAACTAGCAGCTTGCCTACAGACGTTTCAGACATGACCAGAATGTGGCAGAGATGCTCAAGCTTGTTCTAGTGCAATTTACCTGCAACATGTCAGGCAAGCTAACACAGCTTGTATTGACTTCTGCACCTGCAAGAGTAGCTGTGGCTTCAGACTTAAAGTCAACTTTGCCATTAATGACACATTATTTGTCAAATCAACAGAATGCCTCAATATAAACACATTTATCAAATACTCCATAATGTACACTTTTACAGCTTTTACTGTCATGACCAAATAAGGTTAATTATACCCAGTTATTTAACACCCAGTTAATGACTAACATCTTTATATGCCTAGTAAGGCTAAACAAGCTACAGAAAACATTAGATATATACTTTAAACACCAAAAATATTTCTGCACATGGTTTAAGATTAAATGTAAACCAAGATTCCAGAACAGTGTTATTTGATTACAGTTGTCAGTTCTAAAGACAAGCTTTATAGCAAGCATCCTCTGTGACACACGGCCCCCTCCCCACCCCACCCCCCATCAAGTACAGTCCCAAACATTGTTTGCTGCACACAGTATAGTTACTACAAGTTGCAAATTGAGATGGCTAATGTTTCCTGAGGGGTTTTACTCCCTTCCTCTCCCAACTCACTGTGCCTTCAAACCTCTTCTGCTTCTTATCATCTATTTGGTACCAACATATTGCATTAGATGACGTTAATCCCCTCCATCAGATGATCAGAGCTGCAGTCTATTTCAGCACATTTGATAGGCTGTCTACATGAATAACTGGAAGATTATAGTACAGGACACTACTAACCTGCAGCTTCCCCCAGGTGGTATCTTGGAAGAGAAGAAGGAATAGCCAAGTTCACAAAGATTCCTGGACAAATGAATAAGCTCAAAGCAAAAAGCATAAGGAAAGAACAATCTACTTCAGAGAAAATTTTTGCAGCAACAGGTAACTAACTACAGGCAATTATCATCTGGTGGAACATCCCTGCCTTTCACTGCAGAGCTCACTGCAGCAATATGAGGATGTAACCCTGGCCTTAACAGACACCCAAATAAGAGTTAAGATGTGTAACTGATGTTTTGCTCATCTGAGTCTTCTGTTTGCTCATGTATTCATTCACTGGTCAGACAGCAGCGCTTCTTAGAAAGAGTCTTAGAGTGCGCCTCAAAAGAACTGCAAATGTTTGTTTATACCTAAGTTATTTTTATTGTCTCTGCTCAAAAGCACCTTTGACAACAGATACAATCAGTTTAGTGTAGACTGATTCTCACTTTTTTACATATACTCCCTGAAAAAATACCCCTCAGGTTTCAAATACTACGATTACAGCTACCAGATCAAATCTGCAGATTCTTGCTCAAACTGCTTCCCCAAGAATGTCAATTTAATCTACTCATGTTGCAGAGAGCCTGAGATCAAGGTTGTGCCTTTATAAAGTGTTTAGTGTTCAATATTTGTTTGTTTAATATAAAGTGCTCATGAATGATGGAAGGAAAGCATGAAGTTTAAGGTATACAGCAGACCTGCTGCTTGCCCAGCTCTGGGACTTCCTTCCAGTAGCCTTGCTCTTGAGAGGTTAAAAGCTGGTATGAAAAAAATGGGAGGTTTCCCCTAGTCTTAAACTTGATTAGTCTTTATCAGCACCTTTAACAGATTAATACAGAAAGCAGTTTGAATCCTGAATGAGAGGACTGATGTCTTGTTATCACATTGCTTCCTCTTTAATGGGATGGGTAGAAGCAAGAGAGGGCACAAAACACTATACCTTGGGAAGAACACGGGAGCCAAGAGCCCAAGATCCTCTGAAAGATATGGATCTAATTATTCTCACATCACTTAAATCCATAAGGAAACTGTGGATGGAGGCAGAAGTAAGTAGTTTTCAGATAATGTAGTACTTTGTTGTTAACTATCAGTAAATACTTCAAGGTCCTTCTTGTACTTAGAGGAAGCTCACGTAATAAATGGCACAGCACAAAGCACAGAGAAGTGACCCAGCTGTTTTACACAGAGGATGTTATTATAAGTGGCTTCCCACTGGCTTCTGCAGATCAGCTCCCAGCAGCTTCAAACCTTGATTTTTTGTTCACTTCTTTGGGCTGGGTACACATGTTTATGAGCAAGCTTCTTACCTGATAAATCCTGCCTGTCCAGAAACGTTCTACTCCTGTGGTTTAGGTTTCAGGTAGTCCTGCAAGGAGCAGGAATCTGGGCTCTACGATTATTATGGGTCCCATCCAGTTTGAGATATTTTGTGATTCTACTCAGCATTTTGCTGGAAGGTTTGCTCAGAATTACTTTATTTCTTTAAGAAGAGAATTCAAGCACAGATGGAGGATCTTCCAGTTCAATTTCTCTTTATCAGGAATACTTACAGGATAACCAGAGCTATTCACAAATTCCAATTAGCTCTGCCATCACAAAAAAGCCAACAGTGATGATATTTTCAAAACTAAGTATCAGACATTTTATTTAGAAACCCATTTTGCTCAGTAGAAAACTCTTTAAAATGTAGAAAATAAGCACAAAATCAAGTATTCATTTTAACCAAGCAAAGCAATGCAATAGAGCTTTAACTTCAATTTTTTTCTGTAGTGCAACTGATTTTAAATCAATCAATTCCCTTACTGCACTCAATCTGGCAAGGCAACTACCCCTCTTATTTCCAGCCTCCAGCTAATATATCAAGAGGGATACAGTCATAGATGAGATAGGAAGGACACAATCAGCACAGCCAGTCCTATGTCACATAGGTCAGCTACACTCAGCAAGACACCATCAGCAGAAAGTGAAAAACAGTTTCTTAATTCTGTCCTCCACATCTGTATTTACTGCACAGATACAGATGCATAAAAGCAATTGATGGCAACTAAATAATACTTCTTACACAGCCCTAAAGCTACAGTTGCAACATTGAAGATGCTTCAAAGTATACAAACATAAACTACAGATGGGAAATTAAAGTATTCCACAGAATTATTACTTTTATTTGTTGCATTCAAGTCTAAAGGACTCAATGAAGAAAGGGTTCTGCTAGAGAATTACCAGCCGAACTGCCCAACTATATGTAAAGACAGACATGATTAATACAGAAAAAGATAAGTAAACTTTATTGAAGTTCTTTTATAAGACATAGGCAGAAAAAGATTAGGTAATTTCTAAGATACCAGTTTATATCCAGACCATCCTACAAAGCCATGAAGAGAAGGCATGCCCACAAGCTTCCACACCTGAGCAAGGTACAGCTTGATACTGAGCCCATTCTCTGTTCTGTCTACATGTGTTGGGTTTTGTAGGGATTTTGTTGTTTGCAGATGCCCTCCCCAAAATCAAGGAGACGAGAGCATTTCTATTGAAGACTGAATATTTACCCCCCCCCCCCCATTTGATACAAAATACTCTTAAGACATTCTTACCCACACTTTTAAATCTTTAATGTTCATTTGTGAGAAGAGGAAGGCAAGGAAGGATGCTGTTTAAAGCTCCTTCTGCTTCCATCCTGTAACAGGGATTAAGCACAAATGTATTTAACATTAGCATTAATTTGATATTCTACTTCCTTGAAAGGCCTTGTTAATGCAACAACAGAGACCCTTAAGAGCACACCTTTACTGCAGTGAACATGATTTTACCCTGTACTACCATAAAATACACTAGTACTTCAAAATGCTCAGTGACCTCATTCTCAGAAATGGCAGAGATGGGAGACAGCCCGGAAAGAGCCAAGAGCTATCCATAATATTGACATTTAGATGTATGCATTGGTCCCCAGAAGCAGCAGCGAGATAAATTAACACACCACTAAAAGTAATGCTCAGAAAGCAAGGAATGTAACCATGACATCATATTTAGCAGTTTTTAATTACACATTGATTTCATCTGGCACACACCAGGGTGCAGATTTCAGCCGTGTGTCATGCAAACAAGGGCTAGTCTTAAATTACAATCATGACGCTCCAAGATATCTCGGGTAGACTTCTAATGGTACAGTAACCCACACAGAACCAAGACTGAACAAAAGCACATGCACTTCTTAAATCAAAATGATGTGTGTTACATTGAATGCTTTTCATTTACCAAGTGCTCTGAAACTCCTTCACCTGCTGACAACCACGATTTCACAGGGACTGGCTCTGGTGCAGTACTTACAACTTTGGAGACAGCATTAGTGAACTGATGGATAGTTTAGTGTTCATAAAAAGCACCAAAGGAATTCCTCCAACTAAATACAAGTGCCTCCAGTAGAGACATCTCTATCTTCACTAACTGCACCCACTCCTTTTATAGTCAATGGAGAGAAACAGGCACTACTGCAGCACAATCCATCTGGCTTATTTTAGACATGTCCTTTAAGGGTACAGTTCATCTCTTTTAACAAATGCTCTTTTCTCTCCACCATGGAAAAGAGGGCTCAAGGTAACTAGTTCACATGAAAAAAGCCTACTACTGTTGAAAAATTACACAGCATGAAACCCATCTTGCATTAGTGGAGTGCTAAATACCTTCAAATTAATCAGGTGCATAAGCTTTTTCTCTCTTGCTGATAAGGTAGAATGTCTGCTTTCTCCCAGCACAGACACACAATGCTAAAATGACTGACAGACCATGTATCCCTCCCTTCTCACAACTGTCACATCTTGATTGTGCTTGTAGCTCTTGCTAATTCTTTTCTACAGTAACTTTCTAGTCCCATCTCTTCTGAAGATGGTCAGCCATAAATCTCAACAAACTCTGCTGGCTTCTGTAAGAATCACCACAGCACCACCACCCTTGGTCATTTCAGCTGCAATCTCACCTCATACTTACTTTTTCCCCCACTAGGCAGATCATGCTCCAAACTGCTTCACCTCTTAACTCATCCAAATTTAACAGATTTGTTTCAAGCCTATTTTTTAAAGAGTTTTAATCCCATTTCACTTATGAGAAATCTCATTTCATCTTATCATAGCTAAAACAAAAAAAATACTTCAGTTCTTTTTCAGCCTGACATGTCACTCACACACATCCTGAGCAGCATATGTATTACTTCTAAATATCAGATTATCCAGAATAGGCATATGATGCCTACCATGGCTCTGTCAAAACGCATGCACACATCCCCACATACAGGCTCACAGTACATGTGAATGGCAATTCTCTTTAACGGTTACCAAAATAGTTCCTTCTTCATCACTTTAGGTATAATAGGAATGTCCTCTTAATATAAAGCTCTCTTTGTAGTTACAAAGCCTCTGAATCATACAGTCTTCTGAAGAGGAAGAACTCAAAATTCATTTAGTACCTTTTTATCACAAAACCAAAGACTGGTTTTTTCCTAATTCTATATATTTTTTTATGTATATATCACTAAAAAATTTCTCACTTGCATTCCATATTTTGACAACTCAGTTTCCATTCACAGTTGCCACTGAAATGATTTCCAGAGGACAAGGACTACGAAATAATCTCTGTATAAACTCGATTCAGTGAATTGAGCAGTGTGATAATACACAATGCCCCAGTGAACACAGGGTTAAGTTTCAAGTCAGCATCTTCTTCCACTTTGATATCACTGCCTGCACGTTTCTGTCTCGATTGCCCTTCCCCCAACCTTGCTTATGGGTCAAAAATTAAACAGGGAAAATCTAGTTTGGAAAATGAATTATTTGCAAAGTGATGAGTTGGCATAAACATGATGTTGAATGGAAGACTATTTTGCATTTTTAACTATAATGGTCACTAGTAGCAACAGCTATAATACATTTTTAAAGTGAAACTAATGTATCAAATTAATTTTGAGCTTCCCTCAGCCCAAGCTGATTAAAGCACATTCATTTCCATGCTAATGAACCTGAGCAGTTCTCATGCAACAGAAAAATCAGCCTTTTCTAATGACAGAGCAAAAAAATTTTAGCTGGTTAAACATACAGATTAGTGCCTTTAAAACCTCGAGGACATGCAGAGAGCAAGCACCCAAGTGTTCCACAGAGTCGTTTATAGATTTTTGCAACACATAGTGAAATTAAGTGCCTATGGGCATTGATAAGCATATCGGCCCATTTAGCAAGGCTCTACCTTGCAATTAAGTCAACAGCTGACTTTGTAGAGAGAAGGAGAGAGCCTGCCCCTAAAGAAGAGCAGCAATGCTGTGGTAGTATCAGCCACGCCATGTGGGCAGCATTGTCTGCTTTGCACTCACTACAGCTCAGAAAAACAAATTGTAAAAGCCTCAGACAGCATTACTTGTGTAAACTACTGCTTCTTTCAGGATCATACACCTAAGAAACAATCCACAAACACTGACATGTTAGGAAGATGAAGGGAGATGTAGCTAGCAGGTAGCTTGCCATTCCAGCAGCACTAAAAGCATTGACCATTTCCTCATTCTAATTTCTAACAACTATGCATGATTTGTTTTCTCTCCCTCTAAAAAAAAAAAAATCCTGGAATTTAAAATGAGAATGCATATAAATGATCAACTTGCAACTATACGCTATTGCTCAAAAGCCTATGATCCCCCAATTACATGGTCCTGGAACAGAGACACAGCGTGAAGCAGGGTATCTCACCCAGTAATTATCATCAGAGTAATTATCATCAATGTAGCAGCATCATGCTGAGGACCCACTACCCAAAATCAAAGTACCACCTATTTATAAAGAGGGAAATGTTCAATTTCAGAATCACCAGTGTACTTCAGAAGTCAGGGTCAAGTTGTATCAGGGAAATAAGGTGAGCTCCCCCATTTTTTTTTCCCCCGACAACAGCACAGAAATACAAGTTATTTCCCAGCCCTCCTTGAATCCCAGTCTCTATTTAAAAAGAACAAAATGCTAGCAGAGGATTCACTAAATCTTCAGACATTTAGGAAAAGAAAAAACCTGAACTTCTGGCTTTCACAATCTCACCACAGGCAGGGAAGTTGAGCATCAGGGAGCTGCAACAAAGATTAAAAATATTTAGACCACTTTCAGATAGAAGAGACATTGACAACAAGAAGTCAGGCTGGGACCAGATCACTCCTGGTCAACTATCAAACCTGCACTCTGTTCAAAGCCAGGTTAAGTATTAACTTAGAGAAAAATATTCTCAGCATGCTCACTCCTCCCAAACTCAAGCTGCAAGAAAGGATTTTTACATCGATCTCTAAGTGGGGAAGGGAAAGACGAAAAATAAATCAGTAATATTCTAGAGCAAAGGCAGCTATACACTAAGCACATCATCAAATTGAAGCATTAAAATATAGCATGTAGAATAATGGGGTGCTTTTGTCATGTTCAGTCACCACTTACACTAGAAGTTAATACGACCAAGTTTACATCAAGAAGGTTTAGTAACAGCATCTCTGCCCCTGGACAGCCACTAGCATAGCCATCTTGCTAACCCTTGAACACACGGTTCCAACACAGCCATATCTTGGTGAATGGTTCTGTATTCAGGTCTAAGATAAAGAAATGCTCTGTGGCTTGTGAGAATGATGTTGATTGATATCAGCTGCTTCTGTGAGAGCAAAACAGAAATAGACTGCAGAGTGAACACAACATGCAGTGGTTCCCCGAAACCTTTCACATCTTTCACACCTTTCAAGTGTGAGAACCCCTCTGCGGAGAAGAGCATGTGAAACCAAAGCTGCACATCAGAAGCTGTCACACAGGATATAAGCACACTGTAATAGCTATGGCAGCTGTTGGGCAAGAAGAAGCTGACCATGTCCAGCCTCAGCCTGCCAAAACTGGGGAGGCAACTGCTTGAACTCACTGTCCCCAGAAGCTTGTCCAAGCATTTTGGAGCCACCCAGGAAGAGTCAGAGCTCTTTAACAGTACAGGATGGACAATCACAGCCCAGTGTCCACGCTTACCCCTTAGCATTCTTATTGAGAGTGCACGCACAGCCAAAAGTGCTTAACACAGAGCAAACACCTTACAAAACACAAGTTCCTGTTTCTTTCAGACTTCATTGACTTCAGAATTATGCCTCTTTGAAAGCTCCAAGTTGGCCATTCTGCTACTATTGAAAGGAACGTGCAGGGGTTTTGAAGAAAATGCAAAGAAACTGCAGTTTCCATTTCCTGCGTGTCACCTCTGAGCTGATACTCTTGCACATATGATTTTTAGTTTTAGTCTCATCTGTATTTCTGACCACAAGATCAGTCAGAGCTCTGCACAGAACAGCGCTCCATGGAGCACTGACAGCCAAAAAAACAAAAAAGTAAAAGTGATAGCTCAAACTAGGCCAACAGTTTGGCTTCCTGAATTAGACTAAGAATACAGAACTAGTAGCCAAGTCCTGACAATGTCAAACCTTTTCACCTTTCGGACACAGAACACTGCAGTCCCAGTCTTGTCACATACATGCTCATGGTTTCACAAGACATACTTAGTGCTAAATAACAAATGACAGTACAGGTTGTCCCTTCCATCACCCCTTCTACTGAAGGGGAATAAAGGGACACCTGAACAATTATACGTCAGGATATTTAGAACACAAGAGAAAAACGCAGGTGCATTTAAGTTAACCTTTTCCTGAAAGCGTGCAGAAAGATACTGCCTGAAGGACCTTCTTTCCTGGACAGAAAACCAAGCTTTGAAACATTTCAACAGGCATTATAATGAGCCTTTTTCTATTAACTTAAAATTTATCTTTTAAGGTGAACTGCTGGGCAGCTAAGTACCTACATGAAGTACCAGCCCATTACTAGGGGCAGAAAAAAGCAAATTTCTTCCATGTCCACCTTTATACCAGATTGGTCTTAGGTGAGAGGTGTCCTCTTCACTGCTACAGTGATTTTAATCACTGGGCTGCTTCAGACCATCAGAACCACAGTAAGGTTGAATTGGATCATGTCCAAGTCATTAGTGCTAATGAAATGTGAATTACCAGACTGAGCTACCTTACTGTTGCTAAGGCAACTTAAACCACCCATAGCCTAGTCTATGACTGGAAGAGCTATATGAGCCAGACTACATGAAACACCTTAAAAAGATACCCTGGAAATAGAGACAAAAAAGGAATTCCCAGAAGCTGAACTGCATTCACTGGCACTTCACTCAACCAAAATCAGAAGTAAAAAAAAAATGGGAGGAAAAATGATGACTTGTCCAGTGCTGAAAAACTGATGGGCTCTATAGGAAGCAGGAAAGCAGCTTTTGTGAGTTAGATGGGATACTCTTCCACACGTACCAGAGTACAGCAGTAAGGCTAAATTGATGCCACCTTTTATAAAACCAGTTACAAAAAGCAAGTCAGCTTACAGTGCTTTCTGTCTAGAGAAAGGCTTGGAGTCTATGCATGCTCACCTGACAATAAAACGCCTTTTGTAGCAGCACACAGTCTAATCAAATTGATTTTTATTTTAGTTACAAACTAAGACTTGGAAACCTAAGTTCACACAAACTTGTTCACTATATATCAGAAGTTTATAAGTTTAAATACTTAACACTGGTAAAATTCAAGTAACATCAATTCATATTGAAATTACAATGCACTGAAAAATTGCATATCCAAACAGGCTACTGATGGAAAAAGTGAGCCCCACTTTCAAACATAACCTGGAAACTGGAAAACTTTTACGACACATTGCAAAGGCTAGATATAAATGTCTTAATGTGAAAAGCTG
>JBCJKH010000903.1:0-21381 GCA_039877255.1 Loriculus beryllinus
CTTGAACACTGCCAGGGATGGGGCAGCCACAGCTTCTCTGGGCACCCTGTGCCAGCGCCTCAGCACCTTCACAGGGATGAGCTTCGTCCTAGTGTCTAGTCTCTGTCTCCCTCTGGCAGGTTAAAGCCTTTCCTCCTTGTCCTTTCCCTACAGGCCCTTGTCCAAAGCCCCTCTCCACGTTTCCTGTAGCCCCTCTCCACGTTTCCTGTAGCCCCTCTCCACGTTTCCTGTAGCCCCTCTCCACGTTTCCTGTAGCCCCTTTAGGCACTGGGAGCTGCTCTAAGGTCTCTCTGGAACCTTCTCTTCTTCAGGTTGAACAAGTCCAGCTCTCAGCCTTTCTCCAGAGCAGAGCTGCTCCAGCCCTCGCAGGATCTCTGTGGCCTCCTGTGGATTCACTCGACTCTGAACTCCTTTGTGTAGTCAGGAGTTTTACAGTTTTATCAGCAGCAACCTTTTTTTATCAGGAAACATCCTTTTTTATTTAATCAAATTACAGAATGGGAAGCAATGGGTTCACTAATGTGGCAGGAACTCGGCTTTGCTCTTCCGTGCTGTGCTGGCTCTGTGGCGGGCTTGTGCTGATGTGAGGCAGAGGAGGAGACTGCAGTTGCAGTAGAGTGCTGTGTAAGGACTGGCCAGGCAGATGTTAGAGGCAGGCTCCAGCGTTTATGCTGAAGCAGGCTTTTTTCATCCTTCATGTGGAAACCAGAAAGGAAGGAGCATTGCTCCATCAAAAATGTAGCTACAGTCACTGCAGCCCAGCAGAGTGAGATAGAGGAAATCACCATCTTGCACCACTGACTTTGATTCCATCACTGCATATGCCAGTTACTATTACTTCCTAGGCACAAACTGAGTTAAGTTCAATTGCCTTGGGAGCATGCAGTTCTTAAATCTGATGCCTTTTCTCTGTAAGACTCAAAAATAAGTGATCTGACATGCCAGGCCTGTTTCGCTCAGTGAGAATGAATGTCAGAGCTTTACAGTTCCCACAGCATACCAGGGAGATACAAAAGATGTTGAGTTTTACTGTTGCTGTGAAAAAATATCAACAGTGAAAGAGTAATTTATTTTCTCTTTTCTCCAGATAAAGACTACTTCCTGATTGTCATCCAGAATCCAACTGAATGATTCCACTGACCTGGTCTGTTTTTATCCTTTGCCCAACTGTTTGTTTTTTCTTAATTTTTTTTATTTAATGGTAAAGAGTAAAGCATTAGTGTGAACTCTGCTGTGCCACTCCAGTAATGTCTGGGAAAACAAAAGTGGGTGGTTTTGTTGTTTACAAACAGAAAAAAGTGACTTTGGTTGGTTTTTTTTTTTTTAATTGAAAATCACTTTAAGGAGTTGGTGAATTAGAATCAGGCAGTAAAAAATTCAACAAATTATTTTAATAGTTAGCAAGATAATGTAATAAAATTCTAATAATGTTCTGGAAAAGATGATTCTCTGTAAGTTCCTGTGCTTCTGTCACCACTATTTGAGATAGGCTTTGACACTATTACTTCTGAATGACTGTAAATATAAAACTTGCCTGTCCTCTAGTTCTGTCTTATTCTGTTGACAAGTTACTTTGACACAAAGTATGACCATATCAAATTAAAAAGTGTCATCAGTGACTTCTGTGTTTTCCTTCTGAAGATTTTCATTATGCTCAGGATTGATTGAGGGTTTCTTCAGAATGTAGAACCTTCCTAGGATTATTTTTACTCATCTGTTGCTTTCTTTAAGTAACTATTAGTTGTATATGCAGTGTACTCATAATCGTGTCATATGTTGGAGCATTTTCCTACCACTCTGTTTCAGGCAGAAGTGTTGTGGCTAAGGCCATCAAGACTGCCTGTTGGAGCTCTCCTGCTGTCACAGTTCAGTAGCCAATTTGATCTGGCATCTTTCTTCAGTGATTTTCTTATTGATTGCCATTAAGGAGAAAAAACGGTCATCTGATTCGTCCACAATACTAAAGGGGTTATTTTTGTTGCCTCAAAAGAGCTTTGTAATGGCACACAAAGTTCAAGAATTTGTGCAGAATGTCTGCATTCAAGATGTTTGTCACTTGTGTGTCAGACACAGCTCTGGCTTGTACTGAATAGTCTTAGTAATGTGCAGAACATTGTAGCCCAGATTCAGAAATAATGCCTGTTGCCTTGCTCTGCATTTTCGTTGTCCAGCCAACTGCTACAGCAGAAGCAATGCTTGGGGAGCTGGATCCTTCCCCAGTCTCATGTGTCCCACAGAGAAAGGGTGCCTGCAGGTAGTGCAGCTGCCTCCTCACAGGTCTGGTCCCAGACTTCTTGTTGTATAAAAATGTTTTACTAGCATGAAAAGGAATGTCTCTGCAGGTGCACATGAGCGGAGAGGCACAACCTGCAGTCATGACACGTACTGTTCAGTTACAGAAAGAACCTTTGACTGAGTAACTGCAGTTTTCTGTTCTTGTGCTGATGAGGGATCACTCCTGAGTCATGTACCTGTCAGCAGACGTGTCTAGCTCATGTTTAGCCCTGTTCTTTCAAAATAACAAGCAGTAGTAGGAACATGTGATACTGTCCAGTATTACACTGAGAATTTATGGGTGATTTCAGCAGGCTGGGGATAGTCCAGGTGACAGACTGCAGTGCAGTTTTGGAGTCTTTAGTACAAATGTCACTTGGACACTTTTCTGGATTTCAGAGCACAAGGTGATGGGGTGGGTATGTGGTGACTCAAGCCTTTATGTTCAGTGTTAAGTTTTATGTGCATTTTCAAACTTGGGTATTAATTGATAGACCATGTATAATTTTTTTTTAGGTAGGTATGACCAGGAAGCAGAGAAATGCTTTCTGAGATCTGTAAGGTGGCCAGTCCTGCAGCATCAGGGTACAGTGCTTTATAGTAGTTCAGGTAGCTGAGCTGTCATCCTGCCAAGAAGTGACTGACATAAACATCCACCTCCTGGACACAGGAAACTGTGAGACCACTCACACAGCATGTGTTCAGTGGCCCTGTTATTACTAAGTTTTGGTTTAAGCCATGCCATCAAACCAGTGAATAGGGTCTGAAATCATGCAGCACTGTGTTCGGAGCAGTCCCTGATACAAGGCAGCTTATACAATGCACGTGAGCTGTCAATGCACGTGAGCTGTCTTCAAGTAAATGCTATATTCAAGTAAATGCCCTCCAGCAAGCTCAAGCCTCTAGATAACAACGGAACAGTGAGGAAAGGCAAAAGAAGGTGACTTCAGTTGTCTCTATCTTTTGTTGTTCATTGCCAGAGAAATGCTTCCTTGGAGGTGGTGACCTGCTCCTGTATTTTGGCTTTCCCTGGTAGGTGGCAGTGTTACCCTTTTGAACAGGGAAGAATTTCCTTAGTAGCATGAATTTCTTTGGACAATTCCTTAAGGATAGCTGTCCTACAAGTGAGTTGGTGTCATATCTGACTCTGGGACAGAGTGTTGAGGTGTCGTTTTTCTTTAAACAAACAAGCTGTAGAACCACAATCATGCCCGTTTTCTGAATTGTGTTGCGACTATAAACTTGCAATGATACTACAAAGGTCTTGCTCTGTGATGATTGATTGGGGTTTGGGAGCTGGTTTGGGGGGGTTTACGTTTTATTTTTCAAGGACTGTTAGCAGTCTGACTTGAAATAGGAATTTGAATAACGGGGTCTTGAAGACAGTGGTTTTGGAGTCTGGAGGAGCTTGTCAAATCTGTCTGGTCAGAGCAGGGCCTTGCTTATGCCATGCTAGTGCTACTTTCACACCAGCATTCAAAGTTAATTCAGTATTTTTCTTTTGAAAAAGGGGAAGGGTAGATGAGGCTGAAGAACAACAGCTTCCATATAAGTAATTACCATGGAGACAAAGTGGCTTATTTGGATCTGGAGCATCAGTGTCTCAGAGATCTGACTGGAAGCAATTCCTCTGTATGCAAGTTGGGATTTCACTGTATGCAAGGAGGATTTCAGTTTTCCTGAGGTACCATAAAGAGTATCAAAAAAGATGGGATGAAGTTTGACTATTTCCTGATTGCTGAGACTGGGCCTAGTTACTTGTATGGTAAAATTATTGTCTAATTGAGAAAGAGCAGAAAAATAAGCATTTTAGTTCTTTTTTTCTAGCCAGAAATCGTGACGAAATGGTTCAAAGGAGGACGCGAATAACCTTTGTGATCTGCGCCTTGGTGCTGCTTTGTGTTGTGGTTGGAGACTGGCCTAATTGGAGAAGCCTGTTGTGATGGATTCCTCTCTGAAGGCAGAGGAGGCATCTGCTGCTGAGATGTGGAAACCAATCCCTAATGCATTAATGAGCTCATGGTTGAGGGATGGCTCTGAGCTGTGAACAGCAGCACTTGAGGCCCAAGGACATGCTCACTTGTGCTGATTCTGCTCTAACGTAAAGCTCTGGCAGAGGAATGAAGGTGATAACATATTCACACTGCTAGAGCTAGGCCTGTAGAAACTCATCTGTGGATCTGAGAGCAGCTCTTTTAAGCTGCTTCAGCTTCTGTTTGCTGCAGCACCCTCCTAAGCAGCCTTGTCTGCCTGAGGTGGCTGAGCTCTGTGCAGCACTCCACCAACAGGGCATTTATGTTTGATCTTGTCTAAACACTGTTATGTATAGCTACACCTTTAGGGGATGAAAGTCTGGCATAGATAGTTACACAATATAGGCTCGTTTTATGTTGGTAGAGTTAGAGCAGCTCCTTGAACCAGAATGTGTAGGAAGAGCTGTGGCAGCTGGGGTGTGCAGGGGCAACGAGCCTGAACATCAGTACCATTTCTGTTGACAAAAATACACTTCCTTTACCAGCACTGCAGGATTCCTTCAGTGAGATTTGCCTCCACTTAGCAAGGTTTCACAAGCACCTAGAGGTACTTATTATCAGTGATGTTTACACTGTAGGAATGCTGTCATATGTAAACCTGGTTGTTGATCACAGGTCATGTTAGGACAGCTTGCTGCTGCTGGGTTGATATGGCTGGTTTCTGCTATCTTCTCAAAACCTTTGACTGATTCTGGGTTTTTTTTGATACAAAGTGCGCCTCCTTAAATAAGGTTTGCCAACAACATCAGTATGAACAGGAACAAGAGGTATTAGTGTGTGCAAGAATTTTCAGGAAGGCTGAGGGCTGAAGGAGTGTATAAATCATACTCTGCCATATTAGAAGTAGAACTTCCTTGATCCATGCCCCATTTTTGTAAGTACATTAACATTCTGGAAGCTCCAGAGCTTCCATGAACCAGAGTCTTTTCTCCAACTCCAGGTGTATGAATAATCTATGGAATCATGATACCAGTCCTGCAATGAGGTCAGTCTGCATGAATGAAATCAGTGATAAAATCATTAAATTATAAGTTCCTCATGCTTCTCATCAGAAAGGGGTTCACACTTTATAACAATAGTAATCAAACTGCCTTGCCTGAAGATGCAGTCTGTAAAGTTGACCACCTTGCCATGCCTTATTCAACATTACTGCTTTCCCTTATGTGTTTTCTCATTAAAAGGACGTGTATTGGAAACATCTCTACTTGTATCTTAATTATAAAAGTGACTCTGAAGAGTCTTCCGTACACATCTGTGTTTGTTTAACTACTGCTACTGCCTGGTCAAGGAAAATCCATGATGTTAGCCATGAAAGTAATTGTTTCCTTTCTTGGAGAGCTCTAAGAGGAGAAAAGAATTTGATTATACTTAAACCTATTTTTGATTGGTGACACTTTCAGTAATTGGAGCAGTTTTTAACAGATGCTTTTTTTTACTGAGGCTGTACTTAATCCTTTAATATTCTGCATTCACTTGTGTTTTGTGCCTGTTCACTGTAAGCAATGTGTTCTGTGTTGGCAGAACACAGCTTTGGTTGCAGTGTACATCCATTGAGGAGGGAGGTTAAACACTGTTCTCCATGGAATGCTGACATTCCGAGTGTTTTTGGTTCTGTGTGGTTTTGATTCATTTATTCAGAAATAGCCTGCCCTATTTGTAGTCTTTAAAATATTCAGCATAAATGCAGCTCTGAATGCAGAAAACAAGAGACTCGTTAGTTGGGAAATGATGGAGGCAGCCATTGGAATTGCCCGTATCCAGTGACCCCGATGGGATCGGTTTGTGTCTGTGTTTGTGCTCTGTGGAAGCTCAGAACTGGGCCCGTGGTCTGTGGTCTCGGACACACGCGGACCCTTCCTCGTAGTGCTGGTGGTTGGGCTGGAAGCAGTAGTGCCGCTGGGACCGCGCCGGAGCCGGGATCTTGAGAAGCATCAGCCACCATGCGCTGGAGTCTCGATACCTTCGGGCACCTCCGACGGCCGTAGCCCGGGGCTAGTGTGGAGCAAGCTGCTGCTCGGCTCAGCTCGGGCAGAATCGCGCTGCCACCGGTACCCCCGGAGCGCTGCCGGCGCTCCCGCGGCCTGGCACAGCGGGAGGGGGCGGGTGGGTGGGCGGGGCTCTTCCCTCCCCCGACGTGAGCCAAGCCCCGCCCCGCCGGGCGTGCCGCGGTGACGTCAGTGACCCGCTCCGCCGCAGCGCCCTCGCAGGCCGCGCCGCCACAGGAGCCGCTCGCCGGCCCCGCCGCCCTGGCCGCCATGCCGTCGGACCGGCCCTTCAAACAGCGCCGCACCTTCGGTGAGCCGGGCTGGGGGCAGGCTGAGGGGTCCCCGCGGGGCCAGGGGCTTTGTCCTCCGCCGGGCTCCACGGAAAGGGGCGGGCGGTGCCGCGGCCGCCGCGCGGTGATGTCATCCCTGCCGCTGGTCTTCGGGGGGGCGGGTGTGGGAGCTGGTGGAGGGGCCGGGGGGGAGCGCCGGGGCCCCCCCAATGTACTGAGCCCCGAGCGCGGGCAGCGCTGCGCCTTGCCGCGGTTAATGGGGTGCTGGAGCCCAGGTTCGGTCGCTGCCCCCTCGATAAGCTCCATTGTTTTAAAGCACAGGGTAGCAAAACGGGCCACAGGAGCACGGGGTGGGGGGGCGGCTGCTGGAGAACCCGAGTGTGGTTGCTGAGCTGTCATCCTCCTGTGTCATGTCTTGTGTATGCATCCACCCGAGGAACTGGGGCGACTGGGGTGGGGTGTCGGCTACAAGGAGCTCTGAAGCCTGCAGGGTGAGGGCAGGAGTCAGGAGGTAAATATTTTTAGATCTAGGTGGTATTTAAGGCCGCTTCCCGTCCAAACCTGCGATTCTTGTTTCACTCCTGCCCTGGGTCCAGTCTTTACACTTTGGACTGTCAGCGCACGATGACCTCTTAAAAATTACCTTCCATCCTCCCCATCTCCTTAAGCTTAGAGCAGTTATTGTTTCAAGAGTTTGGTACGCCCCCTCTAGTTGTTCTTGACACCAAAAGAGATAATGCTCCTGTCACACCCATCCCTTTGTTAAAGTACGTGGTGGGGAAACTCAAAATGCAAACTCAAACCGACAAGACGGTGACCACGTAAGTTCCCAGATTGGATTGCCAGATCCGATAATGAAATCAGATGAAACATCAACTGCCTTTTCGCTTGACCTTTGCCAGCTGGCATTGGGAAAGGTCCATGTTCTGGCAAGTTGCATCCCAAGGGGACTATTTGTTGAGCTTTACTGCCCGAATAATGCTGAAATCGGTGTATTCGTGCCAGATGAGGCCTTGATTTGTGTCAGATGCTGTCCAAAGGCAGGTGAGGGTGTGCTTCCTATGTTAGCTTTAAAACTGGAGTGTTTTCCTGCTGATCCAACCACTCATTGCTCTCTTGGAAACTGTAAGTATTTGGTAACTTACTGGCACAACCTTCCAGGCCTTGAATGCTTACGCAGCCTTCTCGTGCCACAGCGACTGAGCCAAGGGAACATGCACAAACAAGGGAAGTCTGGGTGCCCTGGGACGCTTGTTTGGACCCTGCTTTGTTCTTTTGAGCTATGTATTAAAAGAAGTAGAGTCCTAGTAAGTCCTTAGTGACCTTTAGCAACTACCTGCTGTTAAACTGTTGAGAATCGGCTTATTATGGTCAGGAGGAGCCTGGTTTGTCTTCGCAGGTTGCGCAGGCTTCGTATGAGCCAGAAGGAAAACAAAATCCGAGGCTCAGAGTAGTTGAAAGAAAGCAGGATTAAAATAGCCTGGGAGGGAAGGAGGGGGTGAGGGAGTTCGGTGCCCGCAACTGCAAGTGCTCCTTGTTTCTGTGTACTTTCCTCTGCCCTTTTGCTCTCTCAGCTGACTGGTCTGCAGAGCTCAGCCAGGAGGAGGGGAAGGAGGAGGAGGAGGCCTGGAAGCCCACACAGTTGCTTTGGTTCAGGGCTGGAGTTGCTCAGCTGGAGAAAGTAAATACAGCTTGTTTTTGTCTTCAAATCATTACACAACGGGGGCAGGAAGTCATTGTTTACGATGCAGTTGGAGAGGGCTGATGGAAAACATCAGCAGTGACGCTGTACCCTCAGCAGGGCTTGATTTTTAAGGCTTCAAAACTTTACAGAAGTGGAGTGGTTCTAAAAACAACCAGACAAAAGGCAGAGTCAAGAATGTGGCTGTTTACAAAAGGCACCCAGGCTCCAGGTTCACAGCAAGTGGCTTGCTTAGGTCTTGTTCTGCCACCCCATACTGAAGAGTCTGCTTTCCTCAGTGCATGTTTTCCCCCATTTTGTATTTTTGAGGTTTCTTTATCCATTATCTCCTTCTGCTTGTTCATCTGCTTTGCTGTGGGTATATAAAATTCGTCATTTAGGATGTGAAAAAGGGACTGGCTGGGAAACACCAGGGCTTTGAGCCAGCATGTGTGGAGAGCACCGAGAGCTGACCTCTCCTGTGGTTTGGAGTGCTGTTAATGGTGACACGGTAATGCTCTGTGACCTGGTTCTGGCTTTGGCGTGTCTGTAGCAGAGCATCTTTGGTCTGGGTGCATGGGGTAACTCTGCGTTCACGTGGTGAGCCTGGCTGTAGCCATTCTGTGTAGTCAGATCCTTCATAGGAGCCCAGAACAATTCCCAGAACAAAGCTGTGGTTTGTGTCAGAGGAACAGGGTGTCCTGGCTGCAGTGATAGCATGCAGCAGCCTGACACCACCATTGTGCTTCCTGTAAAGACGTGTCCTCAGGAGTGTTGGGCAGTGCTCGCACCTCCCACTGCTCTTGAAGGGGTTGTTTTGAATTGGCTGCTCCCTGTTGCAAGGCTGACAAGAGGCTTCAAGCTTTGTTTTCAACGCAGTGCTCAGCCAGTGTGGTGACAGCCATGGACCTTAAACCTAGACCAGTTGGCTCACTGAGTGCCAGCTGGCCTCGTGCCCCAGCATCTTGCTGAAATGGAGGCACTTGCAGTGAGACACATACGCTGTGTCCTGTTGGGCAGCTGGGGCCCTTGGCTAGGTGACAAACTTAGGGGTTTAACCTTAGCCTTTCTGGGCTGAGTATTCTCATCCCAGGCTCAGCACTCTGGGAGATCTGCCTTTAGTTTTGGGAAGCCACCTTTCTGTAGAGGAAAGGCAGCACTAGATGATGGCAGTGTGTGGAGCTGAATTCTCCTCTTGGCTTTGGGGAAGAGTGTTGCCTTCTCTGGGAACTCACCTTAGTGTAAGCTGTGTTTATGAGTTGAAAGGCCAGCAGTGGATGATTTCTCATGTCTCACACACCATCCTGTGCTTGTCATAACAGTTTTGCTTGTTGGTGGCTTGGAAAAGTGTCCTGATGTGAGGTTGGTTAATCAGTCAGTTTGTCCTCAGACGCTGTGCTTGCAGTAGTCACGCTCTAGCAGTTGTGCTTTAAGATCTGGGCTTCCTTGAAGTGAGGCTGCTGCTGCTGCAAGTTGATGCTTAGCTGTCTTGTATTAATTACTGAGAACATTCTGTGACGTATTTTGATGTGCGGTTAATTATCAGTGTTGAAGAAAATGCTGGTAGGAGAAGAACTGAACAAACATCCAGAGCTAATGCCAGCTAGGCATGGAGACCACAAATACTGGTTTTTAAATTCTTTTATATAACGAAACTGACTGGCAGCCAGGATAATAAAACCTGTGTGTCCTTTGCTTTTACTTAATTCTTTCTTCACTACAAGAACTTCAGATATCCCCTTGAGCCAGGAAGGTAGAGACTGATGAGTCTTGCTGCCTGTCATCGGGTAGCCATGAGCCGCAGACAAGTCACCTCCATTGGCTTCTATGTTCCTTCCTTGGCCAGACCCAGAGTCCCCTGGGAGGTGTCAGCCTTTTGGGTGACGTTCTGTGGTTGACCTGCAGTGCATAAAGACTCTTGACTCTGGTCCTGCAGTTGTTTGTTGCCTTTTGTTTTCAGAAGGCAGTTTGGAAATAGGCTGTGAGAGACAATAAAGGAGTAAGTTCAAGACTCTTGTGTCTGGCACATCTCTCCAAATAGACTCTGCAAATCTGTGCATGTCCAGGCCTGTTTGTACACAAATAGCAATGTCCTGGGCTGTGCGAACTCTCTTTGTGCATGCACATGTGGTGTTCTGCATTAAAACACAGTTCTGTCAGGAGTGCCACTTCTTTGTTTGAGCAATTTGAAGTGTTGTGAGTAGTTCCGAGAAACTTGAGTGTGTCTCTCCTGTCTTAGAGGCTTATAATTGCAAAGGTTGTCAAGACAGAAGAAAAGGTCAACCAAAAGCAAGAGGGAAGCCCTCACAGAGGACAATCTCCTGAGGCTCACACAGAGGGAACTTGCTGTTCTTTTTTCCAAGGCTAGTGAACTGTGATTAAACACTGAGCAAAATAAGCCCATTCCTTATCTGGAACTCTGATGTAAGTACTCAGTATGCCATCCAAACATGGCACAGAAGATATTGCCCATTTCCCTCCCATGCTCAGGAGGTGTGGTGAGTTGAAAGCCCTGTTTAAAGCTGTTTGAATGCTGGAGGCTCACTGCTCATCCTGCATAGCCCCTGGCAGGGTTGACATGGTACTGTGCATCCAGACAGCGTGTGTCTTGACATGGATTTAGACTTCATGGTTGTTGTGTGGCTCTGCTTGGTCACGAGCTGAGCCCTTATCATGGATTCGCCTGATAAAAATAGTCATTCCTGGAGTCAGGTTCAATTATATTCAGATATATTTTGAAACTGAAAAAAAAAATAAAAATTAAGGTGGCTCCTGTTTGTCTTTTAAAATCCATTGTCAAGCAGCCAGGAAGATTGGGATACACAAACAACCGGACTGCTGAGATCCCTCTGCACTGCCAGGGCTCTAGGAGCTGGGTATTCAGAAATCCTGCCAGACATTAAACATCTTGTAATGAAGTTGTAGCACCAAAAGGGATAGTCCTGCAGGCCTCATCAGTTGCTGCATGTTCACGTTCATACCTTCCTGTGACAGCAGAGCACCAGGCCCTACCTACACCGTGTAGAGACACAGAGACACACTTTGTATCAGACATGAAGTTCAAACCAGTGTAGTTTTGGTCCCAGGTCATTCATCCTGTCCAGAGCCCTCTCTTTGCAGACAGAAGAACTTAAATACAACCAGTGATAAGAATCACAGTCAGGTTTCTGCATTGCTGCTGTTCTATGTAGCCTGAGACAACAGCCTTTTCTTAGCAGCAAGGACAGCCTTCACAGGACACAGCTGGCCTCCTGAGCTCTGCCCTCCTTTCCTGGATGTGGAGTTTCCTCTTGTTCCTCCTGCAGTGCCACAGGCCTGTGAAACAGCCCTCCAGCACTGGCAAGGACAGGTCAGGTCAGCTGTGGTGTGAGCCATGGACACATACACAGGTTGCACTTCCTGGTGGTGAGAGGTGTCGGCCTTAGGGTGGTGTGACACCACAGAAATATTTATGGATGTTCATCTGGAATGACCTGCATAACTTCCCTGTGTCTTCAGCAGTTGCCAGCTCATCCCAGACATGCCCTGATTTCAAACCATCCAGTTCCTCCTCACAGAAACTCTCCTGGAGAGAGGACCAGGTTCCAGCAACCCTCTGCCCTGGGGCAGACCACAGCAGCTTCTTGAAGAACCATGTTCCTTTCTGCATCTGCTTCAGATCTGAGGTGGATCCACCCCTAAGCTGGCTGCCAGTGTCTTGTGGAGGGCAGTGAGAAAACCACAGGGCTGGCAGCCTGCTGCCAGTGGCAAGGATATCTGCACACTCCCTTCATGCCATGGAGGGCTGGACCAGGAGTCGTGGGACCACAGGGAGAGGCAGTAGCTGACTTAGTGAATTTCTGCTCCTTGCCTTCCACACACAGCTCTTGCTCAGCTCAGGAGCTGTTTACCTGATAGCACATGGATGACGTTTCCAGGTGGTGTTTTTATTTCATGGTGTTTTCTTAACAGCATTCCTGTTGGTCACAGGCAGCAGGGCTGGTTGTAGAGTCCATCTGCTGCCCCAGGGCAGTACCAGTGTTTGTCCAGTGTCTCCTGAAAAATGCTGTCCATCACACAACTGCATTGCTGGAGAACTTGCCACGTGTTTTCCTTCTGTTCCACCATCTGTACTTTTTGTCTGATTAAACTGTTTTGCATCCAGGGCAGTCCTTGTGTCCTGTGCCTGCACAGCACCCAGCACAGTGCTCTCCCATAGCACACGTTACTGGACACTGCGGACAAAATGGTTCATGTTTGGAAAGTCTGGCTTAAAATTTTCTGCTGTTCTTAACTGCCATAACCAGCTCATCCCTCATTGCCATGGGATACATGGTGTGCCCACGTCTTTGGGAGAACAGCTTGGGAAGGACCTCAGTTAAGAAAAACAGCTGAGATTCTGGTGTTTTGGGCAATTTGCAAGCTTTGCTGTGGGTACTTAACAGTTGAAACAGCAGTTGGAAGAGAAACAGGCAATTTCTGTGGCATATGTAATGCTACAAAAATATTCCTGTCTTTCATAGGCCCCAGCAGTGAATTTTTGCTAGGAATAACTAATGGAAAGGGTGTGGTTTTTATCTTGCTGCCATCTTGAGCTCTCACATCCTGGCAGTGGGGAGAAGCCCAGCTTCCCTTGCAGCAGATGTGGAGCAGGCACGGTGCTATCCCCTCTGAGTGCAGGTCAGGAGTCTTGCCTCAGCTCCTCTGTCCCATCCTACTTGGAGGGCCTGAGCTGCTGCAATCAGGTGTTTAACAAGGAGGGGCCAGAGAAAAAAATGCAGATAGGGACTGGGTTGTACAAACAGTTGTGGGTCCCTTTACATATAGGCTTAGGATTAACTGTGGCCAGGTGCTACAGGAAAGGGGAAAGTCTTAATCTCAAATATAGCACAGTTGTAATCTGGGAGCTACAGGAGAAGCACAAGGCTTGTAAAGTCAGAGCTGTCATGTATGGACATTGGTAGTGACAGGGTGGAGGGAGCAACCTGCCTGTAGTGCTGTACGTGGCCTGAGCTTGGGTGCCAGGCTGGCATCTCCACCATGTCTCTCTTGAGACCATTTTAATGGTTTTCTCTTTGTTCCTGTGACTTAGACTACAGGTACAGGAAATTCAGGGTGGTATTTATAGCCATTCTTTGCTATGTGATGTTGAAGATGCTGATGTGAGACAAAAGATCAATTTCTGGCTCCCACTCCCAGCTGAGGAAGTTGTGGGTGACCATCACCTACTTCTTGCAGGAGATCTCTAGCACCTGAACTGTGGTGTGCATGGAAATTACCCTTGTGCAGTGTTTGAGGCAGGATAGATTCTCTTGATTCCCTAGCCTGTCTGGTTGGACCTCCAACCAAAGGTTGGAGGATGGGACTGAGTGCACTCCTTAGCAGAGCTTCCAATGGCCTGGAAACTTCTGCTTGGATCTTGGGGCATCTGAACAGCTTAGGTGGGGTTGATCCCAGCTGCCTTCAAGAATGAAGTTTCTGAAATAGGCATCCCCTGGGCAGAGGAAAAAGAGCTTAGGTGGTTGTAGCTGCAATCACACGTGCCTGCTGAAGGGATCCTGCAGCCCTTTGAGTAAAGCAGCACCAGCTGTCATTGCCTTGTGGTAACCTGCAGATCAGCCCCCTCACACAGGGAAGGCAAAAGCTCTGCATGCATTTGACCTGAGGGACCAGGTCCTGGGCACATGGCAGGTCTTAAAGAGTGGGTCAGAGGCCCGTATGTCAGACTTGAGGCTGGTTGAGAGCTTTGTCACTCGTGGCTGCTGCCCTTGATTCCTGCTGAGCGTAGAGGCAGCAAGACCTGGAAGAAACCCTTGAGCTGGAGTTGGTGGTGCTTCCAGGGAGCAAGGTAGGGTATCGGGCTGCCTTTTGGTGCATGCAGCTGAGACCACTTGGATGCTCTGAGGTTATGTATATCACTAGCCATCGTAACATGCAAAGGCTGACAACTTACCTTCAGCAAATTGCTTCTCAGACCCTTCTCATAATTATGCACAAAAAGTTCTGTGACCCTACAGGGAAATGCATGACGTCTGGGGGGTTCATCCCCATGGCCATCTTACCAGATAGCTAGAGGCCAGATGGCCATCTTACCAGATATGACACAGGATAGGGTGGATACTGAAGCATGGACTCTCCAGCCATGAGGACACAGCTTTCTGCAGGTTCTGTTAATACCCAGCAAGTCTGAGCCTAAAGTGCTTATGCTGGTAAGTGTTGTCCACTCGTGCTCTGCATCTCCATCCAGCCTTTCAGATGCTGTCCTGTGCATTGGTTGCTTGTGTGCTTGATGCTTTCTGTCACTGTGTCCTTCAGCCATTGCTGTACCAGTGTCACATGCAATGCTGATTGCTGCCTAACTCCTTACTGATCTCAGACCTCAGGGGAAAATGGCCTGGACAAGGATAAATCTGGGTGCCCTGGAGCACTGGATATGGTGAAAAGGAAAAATGGGGGACTACATCTTAAGTCAGAAAACCCCAAACAAAAATGCCTGAATTTTCCATCAAATCCAAATAATCTTGCTTTGTCTTGCTAGCCCGTGGAGTTCTACAGTAGAAAAGTTTGGCTGTTTCTAGCAGAGAGATAATTTCCCTGTGTTATCTTAAAAAGATAATTAAGTACTCAAAAGCCTCTGTGATCCAGTGACTTTATAGTTGTGTACCAAAAGAAACTCCAGTCTGTTCCCAAAGTAGCATCTAACCAATTTCATTTTAGAAGAAATAGGATTTTAGCAAGTGGTTAGAGAAGAAATGCTTAATGTTTGTGGGGAGAAAACTCACTCAAACACATGCACTTATCGTGCCCTATCCTGGGGCTGTGTGAAGCAGTTCAGGGGGGGGTCAGGCTTGAAGAGAGTGCTGTGCCAGTGACAGGAGGATCCCATCGCAAATCCTGCAAGACCCAGATCTTGCATTTCGAGGTGGTCCTTAGTTGTTAGCCTTCACCCCCTGGCTTTACCGGCTGTGATCCATGAAACTGCTTCCCCAGGGTGCTTCAGATGAGCTGTTGTAGGGTATGAAGCACTTCCCAGGGTAATGGTAATGTAAAGGAGGAGCATATGTCTGTAGTGTCACAGGAAGAGCACACACAGACATAGCTGATCCTGGCAGGGTTTTGTCCTCCTTTCCTGCTGCTTTGGATTGTGGTAAGTGGAGGGCCCTCTGATAAAACAATGAGGGGGGCATTTGAGTTTCTCCTGTGAGCTCAAAGAGCATACAGGCTTTTATGTGCTGCCTGTTGTGTGTGTCAAACATGAACTCTGGAGGAAAATGGGTTGGGAAGTGTAAGAGCAACTGCAGGAAAAAAGATCTTTTAGTGCCTGGGTCATCTCCTTGCTTAAATTTTATTTCCTGTTTCCACAACAGCTCTAGAAGTACTTTCTGTCAGGCCAGTAGCTGTTGTAGGTCTGTGATAGTGAAGGAGCCCTCCTTGGCAAGGTGTATCTTTTCTGGACTCAGACATTGTGCCAGATAGTGCTTGGAAATGTACAAAGGGCAGAAGGAAATGGCTAAAACCCAGCCCCAGTTAGAGACTCCTCTCCTCTGGGGAAGCAGCCAGGAGACACAAAGCCTGAACTTCCAGAGCTGAGCCCCTAAAGGTGTGCTGCTGCCCAGCACTGATGGCCATCAGCTGCATTCGCTTAAGGTAGATGTAAGAATACAGTTTTGTTATCCTTACAGGCTCACTTCACTCATTTGGTTTCCATGTGTGTTGCCCAGTTTTACTGGGCAGGGTAGTATGTCCCTGCCTTGGGAGGTGACTGGGGTGGTAGGAAGCCATTAAAGTCTGATCACTGAAGCTGACATCTCCCTGCTGCAAACTGGCCAGAAAAAGGCCTGATGGGCAGAATGTGCATTTCTTTAGCAGTGTCTGTGGTTTGCAGGGTGCTTACCCTGGGTTTGTCTGAGCTTGCACGGCCACGTGTTTCTAACTCTGCTTCTTCACTTCTCTCTCTCCAGCGGATCGTTGTAAAGAAGTGCAGCAGATCCGAGAGCAGCATCCCAACAAAATCCCGGTAAGTTATTCCCGCTGTTCTGTGTTAGCCTTTGTTCTCATGACCCCTCTGTGCTGCTGCTGGATTGCCTCTAACAGCCAGCCACAGAGGTTACAAAGCCTTGTTCTGGAGAATCAATGCAGGATACTCCATAAGCCTGGTGCATGCCAGCTGCATTCTGAGCAATGCAAAGTGCAGCCTTTATCCTACGCTTCACACCTGCTCTAGAGGCAAGGAGCTAATTTGATCTCAAATCTCCTTCCAAGATAATACAGGTTTGTGTGGGTTGGGTTTTGTTTGTTTTCTGTAGTAGCTGCTTGGCTTTTCCTGGGTAACCTGGTAAGGATTTGTCTGCATCTGCCAGAGAAAGATGTATGAGGTGATCTTTGCTGTACTGAAAGCAGAGATAATTCACACCACCAGAGATAATTACCTATCACCTGTTAAGATTATTCACACCACAACCAGTCATGCACTTTCTGTGCTTTCCCACTACCTGTTATTGACATGTGCTCCATGAAGACTCCATGAATTGACTCCAGTTCTTCCTGTCCATGTCAGACTTAATATGCTGCCTTGTTCTTTGGCTGTGAGTGTGCTTGCGATGTCCTAGCTTAGTATTTGTTTCTCTTCCTGAGAAGATGGTGAAATAATATACTTGGGAATTGCTTGAGTTAGTATTTGCAATACCATAGCATGTATGACCGAAAAGTGGAATGTGTCCCTAGTTCAGCTTGCTTAGCGTTGGATTAGAACTGCATACAATCAATGTTTAGCCTTTAAGACTTAATGTCTCAAACTACTCTTGGCACATACTAGTCCATTCCTGCTTTTCTTTTGATTCTAGCACAGCATCTTCTAGCAAAAAGAGTTCTTTCTTTTCCTTCTTTTCCATGTGCTGTCAGCTCAGGAGAGCTGACCTTTGCAGCACAGTGCATACCAGTATGCCATATCATCTGCACACTTACTGATCATTGTGTTTAACATGGATTTCATGGCATCAGGCTAGGTCTGCATTTCTCCGTAGTTGTGGCAGAGCTAATTACAGTGCCTTAAGCCCTAGCAATAAAGATGGGCTAGAAATAAGTTGTACATAAAATATACATATATATATCAAGTACCTGTACACAAATGTGGATTGCCTGGGAAATGAACAGGAGGAGCCAGAGCTCTGCATCTACATTCAGAATTTTACCAGCCTGGCTTGAACCATGGTGAGAGAGTTGAGCTGGACTGCTTTTTGTGTTGGGGTCAACCACCACATGCCCTAGGAGAAGGCTTCTGTGTCATCAGGGTCCACCCATTAGTGTGGATGTCTGGGGAGCTCTGTGTGTGTAGGATTAGCCATGGCAGAGATCTGAGCCCTCACAGTAACCTCTTTGTTCAGTGGACCTGGGGGCTCCAGTTGTGTTTGTGTCAGTGGTACCTCTAAGGGCCTGGTCTCAGGTAGACCCTGCCATCAAGTTTGATGCTGTCTCTTCTCTTTTACATAGCAAAGTTCCTGTGATTCCACTGTATGTTGCTTTCAGTGCTTGGGCTGAGCAAAGCCTCATAGTGCAACATGGTGCAGGGCATAGCTGTGGGTCTGAGTGGTTCAGTGCAGCAACTTGGCTGTAGGAAGGTCTTGCTTCAAGTAGACACTTGGAATTGGCAAAGGGGTTTGAGCTCACAGCCCAGAGGGAGCTGGGGAGAAGATAGCCCAGGTCACACCCTTACTGCTGCAGAAAGCACAGCAAACTGTGCTGCAGCTGCTGCCGTCGTCCTGCATCTCCGGTTTCCACTCATAGCCCTTGAGTGAGTCTTTTTGCTGTGACAGAGGGCCAGGGTGTTTTGCAGCGGGCATGGCCTGGCTTTTTGCCCAGTGAAGGGCATCTCTGTCCTGTCCCTAGAGCAGGCTGAGGAGGGGGCTGTGCCACATACAGGTGTTGGGAGAGAGCTGTAGGACAGCCTTCTCTGGGCTCCTGCGAGGTGATGTTCTGAGGACCTGTTAGACCCAGTGTCCGGGGCTGACATGACCAGAGCACCTTTTGGACAGGGTTACTGTCGATATTGCCATTAAAGGACCTTCATCCTGCTCAGGTGGAGGGGGACAGGATGAAACCATTGGTACTGTCTGTGTTTGTGTGAGCGCTCTGCACGCCTGTGGTGATCTCTGTGGCTGGCCATGTGTATGTATGTGTTACACACATGCATTTGCATGTATGTGCCTACTGGGAATACATTCTGTGCCTTGCTGCTGGTTGAACCTGGGGGCATGGAGCAGTGGCAGCCTTTCCTCTCTTAGGCTGTCAGATCTAGCCCCATTCCCTACCAGAATCTTTTTCTGCCTCTTCAGACTGGCTCCAGAACAGGGGTTCAGTTTATAAATGCTGCTGAAGGCCCCTTTGAGATGGGATCAGGACTGGAGGCTCTGCCCTGAGCCATTCCACCGATGCCCAGCTCATGTTATTTCTGCAGAGACCTGTGGTGGGGTCTCAACACACCACGAGCAGTGTCCCACACAGTGTAACTCTTTGGCATGAGGCAGCAGCTTGGAACATGATGCAGGAGGAGAGGTGGCTTTGTATGTAAGACCTGTGGCCACAGGGATGTAATATTAGCATTTGATCATGCATTTCCCTCCAGGCTGGACAAGAACGTTTTGTCCATTGGCCACCTGTTCCCCTAGCTAGTTACCCAAATAGCAGCTCATGTTCTTGGAAACAGAAACTCCTGGAGCTATTTTACATGAGAGGCCCTCTGTCTGCTCAGGACACAAGGCAGCTGCTGCTTTAACAGCCAGGACATCCTTCTCAGCCCATTCTTGGACTAATTGAGAGGCTTTCCTTTGTGGGATGGACCTGGCTGGTAATGAGAGATGTCTGCTTCTGTTCCTGCAGGTGACAAGTGAGGTGTAGCCCCACTGTACAGGGCCCTCTCTGCATGGAAAGGTTGCTGCAGAGCTGCCCCTTTGTGCCTCTGTTTCTCAGTGGCCAGAGCAGCGTCCGTGTATGTGGCTGCTGTGAGTGTCCAGCCCCTCGTGACTCTTCATCCCCTTAGAGCCAAAATATTATATGTGCAAGCAAGACAAATGAAATACAATAAGATGGTTCTGCTTCTCTTTTTCTTTAGCCTTCTCCTGCAGGGAGGAAGGGATGTTAGCAGGTTTGTGAGGGGCATCCTGATGCATGCTATAACCTGTTGCAGAAAATCATTTTTTCATCATCTCCCTGTCTTACACAAGGGCTGAAGGAGCAATACTTGGCTTTCCCTGGTCTTTTTCTCTGGCATTCTTGCTCAGTATCAAGAGGAGACATGTCCAATGTGAGAATACATCGATGGACTCCTGGGTGCTTTCATAAGCTCCTTGCCTGGCCTTCAGGCTCCTGGGTTCCCCTTGCATGAGCTTTGTCCAGGTTGGGCTCCTCAGAGGCTCTGGGTGCACAGCTCTCACCGAGGTGCCTCACAGCCCCCCCTCACCCTGGAGCAGCCTGCAGTGTAGCTGTGCCCATCCCAGCGCTCCAGGGATTCCCAGCTCACCGGTGGTACCTCAGCATCCCAACCAGTGTCTGATTTGGCTCTGGTGTGGACAGGCAGCAGGAGTTAGGCTGCTGCTGCTGGTAGAGGCTGGTTTGTGTCAACAGATGATTAATGGAAAGGCAAATCAGTGTTCCCACAGGTTCCCCTGATCCTTTCGGCTCCACAGAGCCATCTTGTGGGGATCCTGGTCCCTGCATGCTGCTCCGTCCCTCATTGCCCAAAGCCATTTGCAATCTCCCATGTATTTTCGGTGAAGACCTGGGAAGATGATTTATAGAACTCCTTGTAGTGAAAAATAATACTGAGTCTCAACTCAGAGAGGACGATGAACTGATTAGGATACAAATGTCTTTCTATGGAGAAAATAAATAGGTATTGGAGAGATGTGAGTCAGAGTATCACTGTAATGGAATGGATTGAACTTTATAAATGATATCATTACTTATTTTAACTGCCTGCCACCTTATTCCTTGGAATAAAAATAGGACATTTCCAAGCTGGTTTAGAATGGCAATTGTAGCTGTCAGCAGACTCCTTAACAGAAGAAATTCATTAATTATAATAGCAGGAGAACTGAACAGAACCCATTGTTTAGCCCTTTCAGAATGTGGTAAGAGCTTTCCCAGGGAAGATCTCCTAACAGGGGAGGACAAGCTGGGCTCTCCCTGTGGTGGCACTGTGCTGACATGCCCTGGAAGCTCACCACACAGTTCGTCTCTTGTGGAGTCCATGAATCTGCACACTGGAGGATTAAAGTAAGGAGTGGGACTAGCAAAATCCAAAGTCTCCCTTTCTGAAGGAAAGCCTTGGGTGGCTTCACAGTGATTTCTTAAAAACTATAAATATTATAAGCCATTATAACAAATAGTATAAATTAAAACCTCAGAATACTCTTTGGGAATATCCACAGCTCTTCCTGAGCAAGCAGGTTGATGCTGAACAGCAACAGCCCAGAGCTGTGGTTGAAAAGGGAAGGAAAATGTCTCCAGCTGTGCACTATGAGTTCAGTCCTTAGCTCAAGCCAGCAAAACTTACGGTTTGGGTCAGTCTGAAAGTGATGTTAAAATAAACCTCACTCCTCTGCCGTATCTCCTGCATGTCAGGGACGTAGCCCAATCAATCCACTAATACCAACTGTTTCTCAGACAGCCAGAGCAATTGATGCTTTAGTTCACTTACCTTGGATGCTTTCCACTGTCTGGCTCAAGCAGAGATGACTTTTTGCTGAAGAGCTGTCTGCAGCCAGCCTGACGGGCACTGCTTGTGTCCTTCTGTTATGTTTCCCTGGGAAGGTGAAGCAAAGTGGAGCCTCACCTCAGCTTTCCCGTTTGTGTAGTTTGATTTGTGCTTGACCTTGAGGCCAGTGCTTGGGGTGCTGTGAACTGTGGCTGACCCTACCATTGACTTTCTCCCCAGGTCATCATCGAACGCTATAAAGGGGAGAAACAGCTGCCAGTGTTGGACAAGACCAAGTTCCTTGTCCCAGACCATGTCAACATGAGTGAATTGGTCAAAATAATCCGGTGAGTGCGGTGGCTGCAGCTGCTGTGCTGTGAACCTGTCCTTGCCCACGGGCCCTGGACGCAGGGCGGGGGGTGAGAATGAGGCAGAGGCAGCTGCTGAG
>JBCJKH010000925.1:0-26019 GCA_039877255.1 Loriculus beryllinus
GGGGAGGGCAGGTATTTATATGCAGAATAAGAGTACTTCCACAGATTTTTTTCTACAAGCTTCTCTTGAGATAAAGGTCCTCTGGGAGGTCCTCCCTGCCTACCCCACGCCAGTGACCATAACGAAGAGAGGATACATACCAAGCAGTCTTCACAGGTGCACAGTTTGCTTCTCCAGTTCAGTGGCCAAAAGGTGGCACTGTCTTTTTTCAAAAATGGCTTTTTCTGGAGTTCCTTCAGCTTGCAGACTGGCTCCTCACTCTTAGTAACCACCTGAATTAAAATGGGTGTTTAGTGCTCTGGACCATCACTTCCAATATGCTCCATTCTTTCCAACATGTAGTTTTCCTTATGCAAGATTCTTCTTTTGTCTCAGACATTTATTTTTCTAAACAACCTACATTACCATTTCATCCACATGAGGATTCTGATGTGGTTTTAGCAGTTTCCACTGGAAATTTCTGCAGAAATTTACTGCAATAGCAATAAATGCTTAAAAAAAATCAGAGCTGGACTATCATGCAAATGCACAATACCCCTATATTAGAACAAACTCAGCAAGTGCCTCAGTGTAAAGGCCAGGTGACTGACAGGAAGGGATGGATCTGACCTATTGGCAAACAGACACTATGCCCCTGTCAGCCATTTCTACAATGGTGTTCCACAGCCTACGCTGTGCTCCACAGAGACCACACGTTTAAAGTGTCAGCCACTGAAGAGGAACATGGAGACAGACTGAAAGCTTTTAGCTGTTCACTGAACCTATACATAAGGAAGTGGGCTTTGCCTCAGCTACCATCAGCATGAAAATGAACAGGAGAGAAAAGAAGGCACATTTTACCTCTGGACAGGCAGACCCAAAGCTAGTGGAAGGCTCGTTAAACTGTTCTGCTTGCTTTTCTTCCTTCACTTCCTGGGGTTCCACTCCACTTTCTTTTTTTATCTCTTTTTTCTGCTCTTCACTTTCCTTAACCTTCAGGAAAACCCCTTCACCTTCAAGGGAGTTCACTTTGGTCAAAGGAGGAACTGGAAGATACATACCCATGTAAGTGAGAATACTGTGCCAGACAACATACTGGCTATCACAGACGTTCTTTCTGCTTTACACTGCAGTATCAAAGAGCACTTAGATCAGCTCATACACTGCAGGGTCCTGGATGTACTCTACAGCTGCCCAAAGACACAGTGACCTAGGCAGACAAAGGAACCTCTTTCACCAGTTGTCTTCACCTCTCGAACTTATTCTAAAATACTCTGCTTCACAGAATCTGTGTTGTAGGAGAGGGACAATTTGAGATATTTCTGTACTAAGATGCTTGTCTATCTCGATGCCCCTTGACAGCTACTGCCGGTTCAGTAGCTGTCACATATATTTTGCTGACTCTGTGTCAGAGTCCTTTATTTCCTCCAGACACACACCTCAAAAACTGCATGACAGATTAACTACACCAATCCCTTCCTTATTTAAAACAAGTTTTTCTTTTGATGGCAATTCAAATGTGTGCCCTGTGATATAGCTGGTTAGAAACAGAAAAACTAAAACAAACCAAAATCCCCACTCTGCCCTATATTAACATTAGAGGGAAGAGAACTCCAGGTAGATCATCTTGGAATCCTTAAAATTGACATCGAAATTTCTGGCACATGAGAGATCAGTTATCAGTTGATATAAGCAACATTTAGCAGACTGTGTGAAACCAGCTCTTTCCACAGAAATCAAGTCGTCTACCTTCTGATCCTGCAGAGGCCACATAGGAGACAGAGGCCTGCAGGGAACGTGTCCTGAGCACAGCCCCAGCTCTACCCAGATTAAGGTTTTACACATTCATTCCAGGTCACTTGTCAGTCATTCTTTGCTGCTCAGAGCCTCTTATGCTCAGCTGCTTGTCTCACTGCTCCCCTTAGCATGAGTCTTCAATTCTTTGATCCAGTTCAGGAATTAAGTTCACTAAGACAAGTACTAAATCTTCAGCTATCTATGTGCTAGCACACCTTTGATAAAATAAATGAGTGCGCACCACAGAACTAAGATTTAGAAACGAGAAATACAGAACAGTCTGTGCAGTCCTGCATGTTCCACTGCTGAAGGTGACTGTCCAATATATTGAGTATAATTTCTCTGACCACTTAAACAGTACTAAGTTATTAATCAACCACATATGACAAATACATGCTAACCAAGTACTGGCTCGGATATCTCAATTTTCTTTACCTGCTAACTGTGATGCATAAGCCCAGAGGAAATGGCAGTGATTCATGCAGGCTTGGCATACCATTTCATGGAAGTCTCCACTTTCAGGGGGAACTGCACCAAGATGCTGTCAAAATGAAACAAGGATGCAGTAGTGAAACATTTGCTGCAAATTAACACTCAGTTCTAGACTGCTGTCACAGTTTCACCACAGTTATATACTCCTGCTAACTCTACAATAATTAGCAGTATAATTTAAAGACTGAAAAGAGGTGATAAAAATTCCAAGGAAAAACTAAAATAATTATGTCTTTGCACTCTTTTATGCCTTCTACACATTCAGAAGCCTCAGTCCTATCTCGTTCCTAAACAATATTCTTCTATACTGTCCTAAACATAGGACAGGTGAATATACCTCTTGCATACTGCACATGTGAACTCTTAAATAACTCTTTATGATTGCTTCCTTATGTGCAAGAGATTTTAAGTCTTCATATTGGTCACATAATGCACTTGGGAAGAATTAGGTCCCAAAGCTCTCCATAAACTGGTGAGAAATATCTAGGCAATTAAAAGTTCTTAGTGGCTTTCTTTTGAAAAATCATCCTTCAAGGCTCACAGTGAACAGCATAACATTCATCATACGCACATTTACGCAAAAGAATTCTACAGTTTAACTACAGAACCCATAATCGAAGCCAATCATCTTTAATTCTTTTTTTTAATTCTTTGATCCTGCAACTTCAAACACAGGACTTCACTGCTGCCCTTCAAGGCATAAGGCTGAATCCTGAATGCTCACACATTAAGTAGGGCACCCACTGAAGTGCTGAGCTGCTTTTAAAAGATTTCTCCAAGGTTTGTAATCATGAACCAATAGCACAGTTTTTCTTTGCTACTTAAAAGAATTACAGTATAAAAAGCATTCTTTTGCATGAAGAACTGTTTGGGTATTTGATAATAATGTGCCTCAGTAAGAATCTTTCGCTCACCAACTGCACTGATTAGAATTTTCTAGTTAAAGAGACAGGTACAAACTTGTTACCTTATTCTGCGGCAGTAACCTTCAAAGAGGTAGAACTCTTCTAAAAAACCCAAAAAGGGTTTTTTGGACGGGAGAGGACAGCAGCACAAGATTAAACTTTCAATATTCCTTTGCATAGGATGAAAAGAAATAGCCCCAGAACTCCTGTAATAATCTTTTGAGAACTAAAGCAAACCTTTTAAAATAAGATTAACCGTACAAACTTAACTGATACTAACTTATTTCTATGCAAGTGGCAATTCTGCTACTTGTAGTTTCCTTACCCTTCCATGGAACCAGTCTTCACAGACTATGCACTGGATCATCTCATCTGGAATCTAGATGAACAGGCATATTATTAGCATTAACAGCAACTTCTGGAGTCTTTCACAAGCCTCAAATGACAGTATTATGCAAAGCCTGCTTAAGTGAATTGCACTTCCCTCTTCACCTAGCCACAGGGAACTGCCATTAATAAGTAGTTAACTGTTTCATTAGTCAGTTTGCTTCCCTGAACTTCAACAGCATACGTAATTTGTTGTTTATCAAGACTGTGGAAATTCCCATTTATTATTACAAAACTTGTTTTCCTTTTAGAGAACGACATTCTTACAAAAGAGCTGGTAAAAGTTAATACACTGTTGGCACCTTTTCTTCCTGTAAAGAGAAATGCATTAACAGGCAGCTTAGCAAAAGAAAGATACCCATCATGTCATCAGGTTTACAGAGGAACACCGGAATCCTAACTTAACTGGCCACAATGTAGTACAACACAAAGTGCTCTGTCAGAAACAATTATTAATGATTTCTTTAGAAATGTTTAGTTATCTCTGAACTTCAGAGAGGTGAATTTGTAAAATACTTTTTGTATTTACAGGACTTGCTCCTTCCTTATTCTTTAAAACACCTGATTTCTATGACTGCAAACAAAAGTGTGCATGTGCAAACCAAGTGGTATATTTTAATACTTCAGAAGGACAAAAAGTGTTGTGACTACCATAAAGGACAGCTAAAAAGCCAGTGCTACAGGACACACTCTCCCTATCGCAGAAGCCTTGTCAGAGCACTGTTGCAGACACAAGGAAGCAGATTATGGTTTCTCCTAACATGTGTAATGTGTTTACTGGGCTCCTGCGCCCTGCAAGGGAACTCCATATAGAGGTGTCTCTATAGAGAGGAAAGCAGAGAGAACTGCAGCATTTTCTCCAAATGATGGTTTGTCCTCTTCATCTGTCTTTAAAGCATAAACATATTTTACCATTAAAAAAAACCCTAATAATTCCTGTATATATGACAACCACGAGCAATATGGAACATAAGATCTCTTGAACAGGGTTCTTTGCTGTAAAGCAGCTCAGTGATGACCCTTTGCACAATATTGTGCAAAAATACCATCTATATATGATTACTATAAGCTTTTATATTTCTTACCTCATCTTCAGGATCAGGATAAGGTCTTTTACAAGTACAGTATAATCCATAGAAATTGTCATTATACTTATTTCCTGCATTCACCTTGCTCTTTTCCTAGAAGGAAAAAAAATCTCAGTAAACAATGCAGTGAAAAACAAGACTAAAAATATACATAATCTAGAAATAAACCCCCAAACATTCTTGTTGCACTTTAATTCCTAAAAGCAGTAAGTATACTCATCAGCTTGAAAATCCAAAAAGAAAGGTACTATGCAGACACCTATGCTATACAGTGAGCAGCAGACAGGGCACGCAGGGAATACTGAAGTTCGAAAGGAAAAAGTCTTTTCATCTTTGTAATAAACAGCATAGGTGATGTTTGTTAAACTACTGCTAATCCAGAACGATGTAAGAGTTCTGATCACCAGCTATGCCTATCTGCTGCATTATAGCAACAACTGTAGATTTACTGTGCACCTTCCCCTCCATTTTTTTTTAACATCCAGATTGTGATCCAAACCTGACTCTGCTTCAGCTTACCACTGAGCTTCCACTAAATTCGTGTCGTACAATCCTCATTCTACAGGAAAGAATTATCTGAATTACAAAACATGCTGAATGAAACTCAATTACAGGTAATTCCATTTAAAAAACAAACAAATGAACAAACAACCCCCCCCAGCTAATACAGCTGCAGCCAGAGGCCTCCAGAACCACATGTAGTTGCAGCCTAAAGCCACCACTGGCTCCTCCAGAAAGAGCTGTGACCATTTATGATGTTACTACAAAACACTTTCTACCACTACTGTGACAAAGACAGGACAGGGGATGTGATCACTTGGCACCCGTGAAGTCAGACAGATAAATAGGTGGATGCTGAAGGTCACTTAACCAGTACAACTGATTTTGCACTGAACTGAAGGAGGAGGAACAACCACATGATCCATTTCACTGACTTGAATCAGAAACAGTAACATCTTAAAATCGTCACAGGTGTCTCTGTAGGGATCACTGGACTATAGCCCTGTGCTGACTAGCTCTCGATCTATCCCAGTACTGCCAGAACAAAATGGGCGTACACAAAACTGCTGGCTGTTTCTACATTTGGACTGTTATTATCCAGGGAACAGCGCTGCGAGCAAGCCAAGCAGCTTCCTGTTGCTGTTTTTCAGACTATTATCAATTACTTGACAAGTCCAAAATGCCCAACGAAATGAAAGCACAGAAGACTTAATGCAGCAAAAAACTGTCTCATCAGTGGGCTCTGGTGACAACCAACCAAAAAAGATTACGGCACTAATGCCACCATGAACAAGGGGAGGGAACTGTCCCTGTGGCAATAGAAGAAGCTTGAGTTTCTTTAATGCAACAGCAAAATTACATCTAAAAGCTTCCCCTGAAGCCAGCTTAAAGCCAATGAGATGTATTAGTGCAGGCACCACAACACGTTTCTGGCATTATGCTGACCATAGACGCAAAACTGCCCCATTCATGGATGACAACTACCAAATGTTTTCTTTCCTCTCTCCTGACATTTCCCTTTGGTCTCTCAATAGTTTCATCTTCTGCTGTAATACTCCCACCTTGTTTAACTTGCTGGTAAAAGCAGAGGCACCGTGTGCGTCAGTACTGGCTGAGGCCAGGCACCAACCTCTCAATACCGTCGTTTCAATTCTGTGTGTACAAAACCCCTGTCTGCACTTACTGGCAGTAACTTGCATTGCAGATTTTTGAACTTGCTATTTCCACAGTCACAGCGGAAGTTCCTGGAAAGAAAAGCACAGCGTTTCAGGTGGGTTTATTAACAGAAAACACACCAGGTTTTGTGTTTATTTCCCAGCAGTTTACTAGAGGACATAAAAGCATTCTTGCAGTGCTTAAACAACAGCATCACTCAGAAGTGGTCTTACCCTCTCACAAGGTGTTCTCAACAGATCTCTCAGCTAAGGCCATCACTGACAGCAGCGTCCCGCTGGGAGGCCACAGTGGTACAGAGCTAACCCTGCGTGCTGCAACCGCCACACTTACAACGATGAGTGCTGGCGGAATAGGAGCCTGAACCGCTTCATTTCCAAAAACCGGCTCCATGACAGCGATTAAGCTCTTGTCTCCTACCCAGACATGCTAAGCTCCCACTTAAATAGGGCTGGAGTGCCAAGAGAAGGGGAAAGCGGGTACCTCGGTGACCTGACCTCGGCTGCCAGTGGTTCTTTGCTGGGAGCGGTGTATGTACTACGTACGAGTTGCCCCACCTCACCGAAGCGCACCAGAGCGCGGAGGTGGCCCTGGTGAAATCCCCCAGCCAGCTCAGCTCACCCCGCGCCCCGGCTCCGGAGGGGCAGGGCACTGAAGGCGCCGTGCGCACACCGCCTCGCCATACCGGCCCTGAGGAGCCGCCTCGGTGGGGGCTGCCCAGGGCCGCACCGCTGAGGGGGCTCCAGCCGCAGCGCTCTGCCCCCGGCCCGCGGTACCTCTTGGTGTAGAGCTCGAAGAGGCGGTGGGTGCCGTGGCACTCGTAGCTGCAGGCCAGGCAGATCCCCGCCGGCTCCCCGCCGGGCGGCGTGCACGTGCTGCAGGCGTACAGCGCCTGCCTCTTCACCGCTCCCTACGGGACGACACCGACGCGAGATGCGGAGGCCGCCGGGGGGTCCCTGCCCCGGGCGGGGGGGGGGGGGGTCCCTGCCCCGGGCGGCCCCGCCCCCGGCCCCGCCCCGCGCGGCCCCGCCCCCACCTGCGAGTAGCTGCAGCGCTCGTGGTCGCTGCCGCCCAGCACGGCCCGCGCCTCCTTCTCGAGCTCCTCGTTCTCGGCCAGCACCTCCGCCAGCGAGACCACGGGCTCCTCCGCGCCGCCGCCGCCGCCGCCGCCGCCGCTCCCTGGCTCCGCGCCCTCCGGCGCCCTCGCTTCCATCGCCGGGACGCGAGGCCGAGGGCGGCGAGATGAAGGCGGGAAACACGCTGCCGAGGCACCAGGGGGCGCCACAGCGGAAGCGGAACCGCCGGCCTCACGTGACAAGGGGCCGCGCGTGATCAAAGAGAGCGGCGAGCTGCGATCGCGCTGCCGGCGGTCATGTGACCGCTGAGCACGTGACGGCGGGGCCGGGCCGGGCGGGGCGATGGAGCTGGTGGCGGAGCTGAGGGGCTGCGGCGGCGAGACGCGGTCGGTGCGGGTGCCGCTGCCGTGCCTGCAGGGGCAGGGCGAGGCCGGGCAGCTGCGCGGGCTGCGGCAGAGCCTGGCCGAGCTGCGGGAGCGGGTGGTGGAGCTGTTGGCGCCCCTGGTGCAGGCCGAGAGAGAGGCGGCGGGTGGCGGCGGGCCGCGCGGTGAGTGACGGCGGGGAGCGGGCGGGAGCGCGGCGTGGAGGCCCCGCTGCTCCCGGGTCGCCGCCTGCGCCCCGCGCCGCTCATCCGCGCCCGGTTGAACCCCGTTAGGTGACGCAGAGGATGACGACGACGATGAGCAGGAGGAGGATGAGGATGATGAAGGCGAAAATAGCATCGATACGAAAGCAAACGCCGACGACCCACCTCCAAAGCGGACGAGGGTTCAGCAGCCATGGTGACGGCTCTGGGTACTGGGGTCTGGCCTGGAGGGAGACATTCTAGCTGCACCGGGTGTGAGGGTGTGCGGGCAGGGCCGGGCGGAAGCCTGCGGCGCTTCTGCTCCCGTTCAGAAAGTGAAATGTCGGTCCCGACGCTGTTTTAACACGGAGGCCATAAGAAAAGGATGCACCTTGGTGACAGCAGCGTGTTGCTTGCAGGAAGCCAGTGTTAACATTGAGAAGAATTTTTGGTAGACCAATTGACAAATATAAAACTGTTCTTACGAGTCTTCTGACTGCTACATTTTTAGTAACCTTTTGAAAGTCACTGTATTTATTCATGCAACTTAAAATAAACTCTTATAGTAAAATCAGGAGTTATTTTGTCAGACATGATCTTAAAATGGTACAGCATAACTTTTAATTTGTATGGAGAAAAAGCAGTATAAGACCACTACAGTATTCATAATTAAAGAACACCTGTGTCCATTCCTGAGCAGCCTTACAGTGGAAGATTATTTTTGTTTATCACCAAAAAGGTTTATTCTAGTCACTCATCAATGAAGTATTTTCCTGGAAAAGGTCATATATAAAGTGCATTGAAGGAGTTGGGAATCTTGGTCTCAAAAAATCCTGAGTTTTTGTGACAGCCAGGCAAGTCGATGTGACTTTGAAAGCTGTCTGACATTCCACAATTCAAACCCAGCTGTCTGTCCTAAGCCTGTTTTCTCAAAATATTTGTGTTTATTTTTACGCAGCAGTAACATTTATGTATTTTCTTCTATCTTTTATCCAAGCTGATTTTTTAGGCTCGGTTTCTAAGTCAAATAAATTGAACAACACAACTCAGCGTTCTGCCCATGCAGAACTCTCGTGGTTATCTACAGTGTTTGCTGTAGTGTACTTTAGAGAGGGAGAAAGTATCAATATTCAAGTTAACACCTATGAGTACATTATGTATAACCGGTCTTGCCTGTGTAAATCAGCATCACCCAATCCCTCTGCTAAGGTAACTCATTTTTCTGATGATAATGCAGCATGTGGAACGTCACAGAATCATTAGGCTTAGAAGGAACCTCTGGAGATCATCTAGTCCAACACCCCTGCGAAGGCAGGACTACTGGGAGCTCCTGCTCATACATGCAGGTCTCCTGGCCCCTTTCCTTGATTTTTTCATCATGCAAGTACACTGGAATTGGGCCTGGAGGAAGTGGTGATAAAATACTGATGAGATCTCAACTCCCTTCTCTTCTAGGCCCATAGCATTCTAAGTAGGTCTTGAAATCCTAAGTTAGCTCTCCAGAAGTTTAGGGTTGCAGTCCTGCTTGCTGTTTTGCTTCCCTCATGCAGGATCCTGAGTTCCACCATCTTATGATCGGTACAGCCAAGGCTGCCCCAACCTTTACACGTTCAGCCCGTCCTTCCTGGCTTGTAAGTACAAGGTCTAGCAACACACCCTTCCTTCTTGGCTCCTGCACCACTTTTAACAAAATGTTATCTTCAGTGATCTGTCGGAATTCCCTTGTCTGTGTGCACTGGGCTGTGTTATCCCTCCAACAAATATCTGGGTGGCTGAAGCTCCCCCATAACAGATGCTTCTTGCAAGGGGAAAGTTGTCAATGCTTCACATATGTTACTTTAATTCCCAGTTGTTCAGTGCATGCTTCTGTGAATAGGCATAAAACTTTCTAAACAGCCATTCTGAAGAGCTTACCGGAGCCCAAGAGGCTTCTCTAGCAGAAATTTACTGACTGGTTTAATAGTAGGAAAAGCTTTCTTCATGTTTATATATTCTGCTGGCAGTTTGTTTATATATTTTAGAAACTGAGCAAGTCTTAGGTGTGGAGGACAATGTATCACAATAAATAATGAATTTTTATGAGCACAAAATTGCCTGGGTTTCTTTGGAAGCGGCAGGGGTGCGTTAAAACTGAAGCATAGTAAACATATTTTTTACATCTTTACATATTCTTAAGAAGTTCGCACACCCGTTATTCTGTCGCTAGATATGACAGAGGCATAACTTAGGAGAAAAGACCAACTGAACACCATAGAGGTTTAGTTGCTGGGGACCTGGGATGAGAGAAAATTACATAAATTAATCCTCATCACTTGTCAGGCTGCAAAATCTTGAAGTGATAAAATGCTTAAAGTGTTTTAGGGTAGATAATATATCAAAGGAAGTAGCATTGAAGGAAGTGGCTTATCAAAATGGCAAAGGCAACACAGTACAAAAAAAAAAGCCTGATAAATGTATCAAAATAGTTCCTTCATGCAGCCTGTGCTTAAAGTGCAGACATCTTTTATGAGCTCTGCTCTGCAGCTTTGGAAACTGCTTGTAGAGCTACATGTGGGAATAAGTGTGTCATCCCCCTCCCAACCACAGTCCTGAACACTTCCATCAGTCCTGTGAACTGTGGGAGGCTACAAAGCAACATGTAACATTAGGCATGAATTTAGTCTTTATATTTAGTCTTTATAGACTTATATTTTTTATTTTTATATTTTTAGACTTATATTTAGTCTTTACTTTGTGTAAAAAGTCCACTGGCACATCAGGGACTGAAAACCTCTGGTCTAAAGCAACGAACCGTAACTAATAAAGCTTAAAGTTATTTCTCTACTTATTTTAAAAGAAGACTACAGTGAAAACCCATTTAATAATTAGATCTTAGTCTTTCCTTTACTTTGTGGGTAAGACTCCACCTGCTCATATTCTGCTGGTGCCAAAAATGCTGAAAGCACCAGAGCTAGCTTTCCTCTTCTATTGTCCAGTATTCCTATGCACCAGGTTGACAGGTTATACTAAGTCTCTCCATTACTGGTTTCCACCTCAAGCTCAAATCCTTAGAGACATAGCAGCATTTGCTTGAATTAGACTGTCATTCTGTAATGCTCATGCTTGTCAGGAGCTTTAATCCAAAACCAGGCTTCTAATGGTACAGTCTACAAACACAAGCCTCTGTTCTGTAAGCCATCCTGCACTCAGCACATGCTCCACATCCAGCCAGCTTGGCTCATCACATGAGGCACACTGATGAATTTACTAAAGGACATGTGCTTGCACAACAGAAACTTAGGCACTTCTTCCTATCATTTTCTATTTTTGATGCTTCCTCTTAAAATCACAGAATAGTTAGGGTCGGAAAGGACCTTAAGATCATCTAGTTCCAACCCCCCTGCCTTACATTGTTCTTTAAGACAACTGCTGAGTTTACAACTTACAGCATCAAGTTAAAAACACAGTCCAGCCAGTGGTAACCCCCTTTCACACAAAGGTAGAAAAATGACAAAAGGATTCAGTTTCATCCAGCCACCCCCATGCTACAGACAAGTAATTAGGGCACAGAGCACAAAAAGGCAACGAAAAAAGATCAACTGAACATACGCACTGAGGGAAGGACAGTAGAGTAAGCTACAGCAGCTGACCGCCAGCACTGCTATCTTGCAACAAATGTAAGCAACAACAAAAAATAAAGCCACTGATACCTATGGGCATTAACAGACTTCTGTTTATAAACATTGAAAAGTTTTTATTTTATAGATAAATAGGATGGTGATTTTTAGAGTTAGGAAACAACACAACTTAAAAGCTCTGACTCGCAAAGATACTGTAAGTCAGAGTTTCTTCTTACTTCATCATATTAAGATGGCAGCTTCCTCCTTTTCATATTGCACTTAGAACCTTCTTGTAAAGGCTACATTGTTTTCATGTCCTAGCACCAATGCTGGGGTTTGAAACCAGTGTCTCAAAATACCTCCAAATGCAAACAAAGTTTAAGGTGGTGTAACTGCCACGCTTAACACAGCAACACTGAAAATAGTGTTCTCTTTCTAAAGTAAGAGAAGGCTGGTATTATCCTCCAGGGTTCCTTTAGTCAGAAATGGATTAGCACTTGTCATGATTAGGTACAGACAATCACACAGAATTGAAATTATAGCTGAGGAGTTTAGTTCATAATTGCTCTGTGCCTACTGCTTTTGAAGAGTATGTTTTGCACTGTTTTCACCTTTGGAAGGTTACTTCCATCACAGCTGGCTCAAAAAATTAGTTATTCTAAGAAGAAATAAATAAGGACAAGAAGAGGTTCAAGATCGTTCGAAATACACAATCCAGTAGTTAGAATCAAATGCTGTGCCAAAATAGCACAGAAAAATAGAGTTAGAAACTATGGTAAGAAATCTCAGTGAAACTTCAGTATGACTGAAGAAATCTGCATTCATTGCAAGAATGAGAAGGTCTCTTTCTTCAAATTTCTGAAAGAAATATGGTTATTTGTCCTATAACCTAAAACCAGTTAACCTTCCCAAATTCAGAGTTTTTCCTAGTACATCAGTGCTCCCAGAACAGAGTTTTCCACCATGTCTGGAGTGAAATTAGTATGGTACTAAATTCCAATCACTTGTAATTTATCAAAAGAGATTTCTATAGACAGGAGAAAGAAACAAATGAAGTTTTGTGCAGACTATAGCAAATATCAGCATAAGCTGCTTTTGACATCATAGGAAGAGATTAAAGCACCAAGCTTCAGACCTATGCCAATCCTCACTGTCCACCTACTACAAGATGGCACTGTTGTGGTTACTGAAAAAAGTCTGCTACCACAGGAAAACCAAAAAAAGCACCTCTTTCCCTTCAAAGGTTTGAACAAGCTTTATTCTTTGCTTCCTGTACTTATATCTAAACTTATTAAAAAAAAATCATTCAAAACCAGCACTGATGTAGATATTACTTAAAAAAAATCAAAAAATCAAAGAATTGTGATTGTGTTAAGTGCAGCTTTTATAATCATATTCTGATTTTCTTTCATTTATATTTACCACAAAAGAAGTATCTTTTCATTGATTTTACTCCAAGGAAAAACATAGGAAATCACTTTTTTGCTAAGAGGAGTAAAGTCATAGACCAGAAACTTATTTCCCCACAGGACGTTTCAGATGGAGTGTTGCAATTTTGCATCATTAAGGCAAAACGAGGAATACTTCCATCAAGTGTCACATAGGGTGTCCCACTCTGGCCATCCCAATAGACCCATATTTAAAAACCTTTGCAGTTATTTTTTTTTAAATAGAAAACAGTCACTCTCTTCATTGCTTAACAGTATGAAAGAAAAAGATCTTTCCAGCCTTCACTCAGAACTTCAGTCTTGCAATTAGGTCAGGCATATGCAATTGCTTCAAAACAGCTACAGAAACTACAAATTGAGCTAAGTGTCAATCAGTTGCAATCTACTGATTTGATTAGAGGCCTTCACAAATGTTTGATGGCGATTGCAAATAACAGCCAAGCAGATAGGAATGATGCAATACCCAACAGTTTTGGGGTCAGCTCTTGTACAGGAATAGAGGAACAAGAACATCTGTAAATATGGTATTAAAAATATTATAGTCCACAGCCAAAAAGGCAAGGATAGCAGTCGTACTTTTAAGGAGTGCATCCATGTGGTTCCTTCCTGTGGTTCCTTGGGGTGTTGCTGAATGTGCTCCAGTGCTAGTTTGTTGTAAGTCTCATTGATTTCAAAGACGTAATAAAAAGCTGCAGCACTTGCTAACAAGTACAACCCCACACCAATCCATCCCATCCTCTGGCGGAAGTTCATCATTCTCCATGCTCTGCGCCTAGAACAAAAGGCGACAAGCATTCAGTATAGGCTGGAAAAAGAGGGGACACAGATGAGCCTTGGTTTTCATAAGTTAACTTTTTACAACTTTTCATTGCGTATTAATGAAACAGCACACACATCCATCTCTGAAGACGTGAGTTCTCTCTACGTCAGAGAAAGTCATAGTGCTATGTGAGCAAAAGACTAATAGTAACTACATATAATGCTCCATCTATGGCTCTGGCCACTTTACAGCCTGCTAACTACAAATACACCAGGCTAAAGTCAAGCACTGAGCGAAGAAAACAGAAGCCATGAATTGGGTAAGTTACTTACCCCATCTGCCCTCAGTGCTTCTAGCTGCAGGATGGTAATAATAAGACTTTCTATAAATACAGAACGTTTGTAAGGTTTTTTGACATCTGCTAGACAAACATGCTGCTAGCCAGCCAGGAACAGGAGCATTGCTGCTTGTTTGCAGTGTAGCAACATCCAGTTTTATTAAGCTCTAGCTGAGTGCCCACCTATGAACCACATAAAAGGACATTTTCAATTTGAACATGTACTAAAGGTCTGTATTTGTACTCATCTGCACACATAAAGATACTGTAAGCATATTACTTGCACCTAACTGTACTTCTGCTCTGTGTGATCAGTCGCAGTATATCTTCTGGAGGAAAGAAGCTGAACTGTACCTGTACTTGTAACTGACACCATGCAGAACAAACCAGACACAAGTCAAGAAGCATAAATTATCAAAGCACCAGAGACACCACTGGGCTCAGTTTTAGCTGCTTTAAGATCTCTGGCTGGCTGTATGGGTCTAAGTGACTTGAAACATTCTTCAAATCAGTTACAAACACACTAACTGAAGTGCCTCCACTCATATCAAGAAGTCATCACCGCCTTCCCTAAAAATAGCCTTGGGCAGGGCAGGGTGAACAATTGCTTCACTGCATCGGACAAGAGTTCTCCTAACAAACATGCATTCAGCCTGCTGGGGTTTTATTATTTTTTACAAGAGTTACAATCAATTTATGCAGTACTGTTTTAAGAAAATATATTAGGCTTTAAAAATACTAGCAGAAATACTGATTCAATAATGTATTATGCATACAGAATAATAATTATGAATAGACGTATGAAAGAGTTTACCACAATTAATTAAAAATCACTGCACCTTTCTAAACCCCCTCTCCTAAAGCTAGACTGATCTGTTTGGTTAGCAGTCTTGAAATGGCCTCCTGGTTTCCCACATCTGAAGGATATCCTCAATACTGACCAGGCAGAATCTGATTGGGGTAGCTCTAGAGCAGTTGCTCTGGCCCTCACACTGCTGTGTCTATGGTGGCTAAGGGAATCAAACATACAGTGACACTAAATACCCAAAATACATTACTGACATCTGGGGCAGCTGTTGCTTAGCTTTTCCTTCTATAAAACAGAATGCTTCTACTCCGAGTTAATATTTTAGTAGGACAACCGAAACATTTGTGTAAGAAACTGTTAACTCACTGAGTAAAAACTTAGAACTCGAGAGTCCATGTTTATCCAACAGCTAAATCACTGCCTGTTCTTTCCAGTAGTTGGGCATTTCGGAGATGGCTAACACGCAGCTGCCGTCAGAGAAAGTAAGTCTTCAAAAGAAATGTAAGCACTGAAAGCACGCTGTTAAAACTGCAGATTTACAAAGGCAAACGTTAGCTGGTTTTTGTCCTGCCCTTGCTAGGAGCCAGAAGAGGAGCCTTAGCTCTACGTTACACCGAAACAGGCAGAGACAACACTTAAAAGAGTTTTCTTATTTATCGTTACGAGACCCTGTTTTCACTCGCAACTCCCGGAGGCACCCGCGGTGGTTAGCGCAGCCGTCCGCCCGCATTCCGCATCTGCTCCTGGGCTCTTCTCCCTCAACAGGCCGCACAAGCCGCACAAACCGGCAGCTGGCAACGCCCGCGGCTCTCAGCCCCCCGCCAGCGCTGGCCCAGCGCCCCGTCAAGCTGCGCTCCGCGGCAGTGGCTCCTTCCCCGACACCAGCAGCCCCTTACCTTCCTCCAGAGGAGAAGAAGGGAGCGGGATGACGGCGGCAGGCGGCCCGCTCCCCTCAGCCCGCGCCGCCACACCGGCAGACGGAGGGCTCCGACGGCCCACCGCACCACCGCCCGCCCGCTGCCATCGCCGCCCGCCCACCGCGCCGGAACCGCCGCGCTTCCGGCATGGGGAGAAACGCTTCCGGTGCGCGCCAGTCTGCATCCGAGCCGGGGCGGGGCGGGGCAGACTGGCCAGCGGCCATCTTGGCTGGTACCCGCGCCCCTCTGTGGCGTGGTTGGCCTCGCCCAAAATGGCCGCCAACGCGGTGCTGTGTTGGTGCTGGCCTTCCTTAATGATCTTTCGGTTGTTGTCGTCGTGGCTGTCTGCCCAGAGTTGGCGTTTCAGCGTTAGTACTATTTCATGTGGTGGTGGAGGAGAGACTGGGGTCAGGCAGCCTAGCCATGCTGCAGAACACCAGCTTCCAACGCACTGTGGTAGACAAGCCCGTGTCACAGTGGCTTGGTATATCGCTCGCCTTCTGCCGCTTTGCCAGTTCGAGAGGGTTGTTTTGATTGTGGCAGCAGTCGACGAGAGGAGAAACTCAAACGGTTGTTTCGAGTTGGCTGCATTAGTCAGGTGCGATGCATTGAGGAAAATAACAATGGAAACTAACAAGTCTCCCAACACTTGACATATATATACTTAAAAAAGTTTGTGTTTACACATAAATGCACCTTACTGGCCTATTGAAGTAAATTGTTTGAAAATAATGGCACTGGGAAAAGGCCTCGAAGAAGCCAAGAGATTGTCTAAATTGACAAAACCAACCTGATTTCGTCATATGCAGTTTGCTGACATGCACCACAGTGATGTTTGGTTAATTTGCTTGTGCATAGCGTGTTTAAACATTTCTCTGACACATGCTTCCTCTGCTAGTTAAAGAATTTAGTAACTGTAGAGAATTATATGTAAAATCAAACATTTTACTAAACTTGTATCTCAGGGTCATGCGAAAACTACTGTTTTCTCATACGGCTGCTGGGAGCTGCTCTAACTTGTTTCTGAACTGCTCCACAAATTGAATCAAATACAAGTGAAATGGATGTCAAATCCATTTGGTTTGTCAAAACATGCTTTACTCTCCCATTACTGTAGGGAATGACTGACTTCGTTGGCAGCCGGGACTGAATTCTGCCCTCTAAAGGTACAGAGAAGCAGTGGCAGCCACAGTTTACACATAACACACTGAAAAAGAAGGCTGACCATTTAGAAAGAGATGTCAAATAAGAAATGAAAGATGCTACAGCAATGACATTTTTTTTGGGGGGGTGGGGGGGTGGGTGTTAAATATATACACATCATTGTGTATCACGTATATACACATCTGCCGTTTTTCTTGGGTGATGTAGTTAGTGCTCATAAGGCACTATAGAAAAGCTGCTGCAAAATTAAATTGATGATGGCTTATCCTACTGTGTTTGGTGTTTCAATGAAAAATGTAAGAAACTAGTGTTTTGGGTTGTAGTCAGGACAGATAATGACTTACATGCGCAGTGCTGCATCACAGGAAAAAAAAACAACGAACCAAAACCCAACACTGTTGAGAGCTCACAAATTCGGAAATAAGTTCCATGGTACAGAGAAACTTCTCTTTAAGCCATGCTGCTTTATTTTGTATGTTTGGGATTTGTTTGGGCTTATGCTCTTTCAACTAGAGGCTCAAAGAATTGTATCTCCTTTGCCACTGTGAGGACACTAGATGGTGCTCAACACCACAGGCAAAGCCAACCTGTCGCAGGCCAGGTGAAAGCTTGATTCCCAGTTCAGAAGTTTTGCACTTAAGTGAGGATTTCATCGTCTTTTATGGAGTTTACATAAACTGTTAGTACAGTTCTGATGAAGGATGTAGGTGTGAATAACTACATACAGCTAATTACTTAGGGTCCTTTCCAACCCTAACTATTTATGATTCTATGAATTATCCCTGGTACACTGCTGTCAACTAAATGCCACTCTTTCCCTTCTTACAGGTGGGGAGATTGCAGATGATCTAGAAGTGAATATAGCTCCTGTATAGTTGGCAGACCTTCTACTCAAGTATGGCTTTATTGCATTTTCTTATATCGGGGTTAGAGGTAATTATGAGAAATGGCATAGCTACTGCAAGAAGTCTATTTAATTTAGAATACCAACCTTTGTGTCAAAGAGGAGGGTTTCAGTCAGAATGTGGCTGTGTGAATAGTAGATGCACATACTAAATGTAAAGCTCACAGTTAGGATTCTGAAGAAAAAGGAGTGAAAAGTGGGGCTTCTTCCTACTTAACAAGTCTGTCCTCTGGAGAGTTGTAAAGGGATGATAGTTCAGAGTTTAACCTGCTTGGTTTGTGAGCCTTTTCTTCTGTGTTAACCATAGCCCTGAAATGATGATTGTGAAGAGAAAGAGATAAAATATTTGTGGAGTTATTATAGCAAATGCAAACTACCTTTGAAAGCTAAGGCATAAGACCAGAAAGGGTGATCTGTAATATTTTTTTGCTAGGTCTCAGTTTGCACAAATTCAGTGTTATGTTTAACCTTTTGCACAGTATAGGAAGGGGCACTGCAGATATCCCAGCTGAGGGGTTCTGGTAAAGTGCATAGGACAAATGAGGGCTGATAATAGGAAACAGAAGGCTAGTTGTAATCTTTGCATCAAGCAAAGTTTTCATAACTCAGTATTAAAGGAGGGTCTTCTCTAGGCTTAGATTTTGGGCAGAATAGAAACCAAAGGTAGAAAACCTGAGATAAGTACCCCACCCCAAATTAGTTTGGCTTACAAATGGAAGACAGGAGCCAAAGGACAGAATACACTATGCATTCTTTAGGTAGATAAAGATTTTCTGTAGTCATAGGTAGGTTCTAGGTATTGACAAGTACCCCAGAATCTAATTACAGAAACATTTCTCTCAAGACAGTGTCAGCCTTCCACTTTGAAGGACACTGATTTTTGATTAATCAAGAACACCACATTCCTGGATTTTTTCCTTCTTAATTCTAACTCTAAGCCAAACTCTTGGCTGGAGATCTGGGATCCCTACACAGTCCATATGTGTTGGGATTCCAAAAAGAAAACTGCCATAAAGGAGGAGAAGGGGCATATGCTCATGTGCTGGTCCAATAAGGATGATACCTAACCTTAAGCCAAGAGGTTAGACTAGTTTCAGGGCAGGGCTAAGCTGCTGAGGAGTACGGGATGAAGCACAGAGCTCCCTGAAAATGCTCACTTGCTGGTTTATGGAGGAAGAGGACAACTGACAGAAAGGAAGACTTTCTTCAGACCCTTGTAGGCTCCAATCTTTGCCTTGCACTCAAAAGGTAGAGCACAGAAGAGCAAACTGAAGTGCCACTGCTTTAATTGGAGGAAAAAAACACACATGAAAACCCAAGCCTAACATGACATCTGCCCTTAGCTCCAGATGGGCAAACTCCCCTATGTGTTACAAGAAGAGTTAGTACTGTGTTTATAAAGAACTACAGAAGGGCAGAGTTCTGTGAATCTTAAGTAACACACCTGGAAAACTGTGGAGGCATACTGGGAAAAGGGAATGCCTTTAGGTGCTTTTTTTCTTAGAATAGTGGTTATACTGCTCACGTAAATTTTTATCAGTGAGTGAATGAATACCTAGTGTTTTTGCAGCTTGTAGTGATTTTGTTTATTAGATGTAGTTGCAGTGAGTTTAACAGTATCCTGTTGTGATTGTTTTGATCAGTTTATTATATTACCCTTTGTTGTGAGTCAGAAACATTAGTTTCCCTCAGCTTCAATTTCACATATTTTATTTCATGCTTTACGAATCCTTACTTTGTGTTTTATATCTTTTGTTTCTTCTCAAATTAAGGCAATACTCTTCTGATTTTTTTTTTTATCTTATTTCTTCTAATTTTGCATTGAAATAGTTGAGTGAGTTGAGTAATCCATGGTGATCTTTTCTTCCTTCGACTTGCTTCTTATACATTGAAATGTTGGGTCCTTAAATTACCTTGATCTTTTAATACTCTGTTCCTGAAATTCTACTCTAGCCATTGTTCCTTAGCAGCAGCCACATCTGAGTGAAGCTTCAGGCAGTCTTATTACCCAGGTTTTCTGAGTACCAGCCATACTTTGTTCTTAGTTCTAGAAATATTTACCATCTTTCCAACAAGCTTTTTGATATTTACAAATGGAATAGCTATCTAACTCTCCCAAACATCCACAGTAGACATCTGCCAAAGCTAGAATTACACACTATTACCCTTTGTCCAAGTGCTTCTAAAGAACTGGGTGTTTAATGAAGAAGGGATTTTAGACTGAACTTTTAGATTTCATTACAGTGATACTCGTTCATTTGCTACCACTGAATATAAGCTTCATGTCTACACTGTCTGCAGTTAAAATAATTCTGGGAGGAAAGAAATAAAATCTCTGAGTTTACCTTCTGTTTTCAGTCAGTTACAAAGTGGCTTCAAAGTTTAGCAAGAACTGAAAAAAGATACTAAAAAAATACCAGCAGAGGTGATTGGTGACTGGATACTTCTCTTCGTGGCATTTATTTAAAGAGAAGACAAATGCAATTTATGCAAAAGCAATGCAGTAGTGATCTCACGGGTCTGGCAATGTGACCCAGGATTGACTGATCTAGAAGGAAAGAGAAATATCCTGCAGAATTTTGGTCAAAGCAGTTTTCAGTTATAAACTGCATTTCAGCAAAAGTGTTAGTCATTAGAGTTTATGGATTTAAATTACATCTCCACAAATAATATATAACAAAAAATCACTTCCAAAGCTGCCATTTAACTTCTGAGAAACCTGCTTTTCCATGATTTCAGCTAAAGGCTACTCCTACTGCCAGAAGGGAACAGTTACTGAATTCCATGCTGAGTTCACTGCTGCTGACATGTTTGTTCAGTAAAGAAGTTAACTGAAAAATCACCCATGTTAAAAAGAAGAACAGATTCATTTTTTTGTCTGCAGGCTTTGCTCAGCTGGTCCAAAATAGTTTCTTTTCAAAAACCATCAGCAGAAAAATACATTGAAAAAAATCCTTGCTGATGGTCACTTGCTAGAGTTAATTTCTATTAATCTATCTTTCCTACTGTGGTGCCTTTGTGAAACAAGTCAGTATTACTGTTGAATGACTTTAAAGAGATTTAGTTATGGTCTCTTCTGAGATGCCCAGTTCCCAGGCTGTGCCTGTCTCGTTTAGACTGTGAACTGTGTGCAGCAGGGAATATCTATATTTAGACTTTCCTGAAGCATAACTTTCTTTTACTAAGCAAACACAGAAAGAACACACTTCAGATTAGGCCTTTTCCCACATTCAAAAGGATCCCAGCTTTTCTGCACGGATCATGGTGGAAGTTTTGGGTTGGTAGAATATTGTCTGAGATTTGCTGACTCGAAGCTTTCATTAAAAAAAACCCAAAACCAACAAAACAACAGTGCTTGTGTATGTGTGTGTCTGACTTCTTTCAGGAACCTCTTCTCTGTGTCCTGTTAGAGCGTAGGAATTAGCACGTAGTTACAAACTTCTAAAACGTATTGCAAGAGGCATCCATGTAAGACATCCATCCAACCAATGTGAGGTTTTTAAGTCACAGAAATGTTCATGTACATTCTAACTTGTACTTTCCTACAGAAACTTCCACTTTCCTGCAGAAGCATCAATAATTTCCTTTTACTATCACATAAATTCATTCTGTTCTTAAAACCTTTATTGTTTCTCATTCCATAGAATACTTCAGTCACCTTATATTTAGCCACTTCAGAACATTTTATTCGTTGAACATTTTGCACACTGGTTTGTCTTATCATCTTACGTGGTTTTATTTTCAAACTGTTCTACATACTCTTTCTTTATTCTTGGACCCCATAATTTGGGGTTTGTATGAAAATAATGGAAATGATTGTGTTGGGCACTTGAGAGTGACTGGGGCCTCAAAATGTCACACAGTCAGGCTTACTTATGGATGGTATTTATTTAGTCTAACCAAAACTGGTAGCTTATGCACTTCTAGTAATAAACTCCATGTTTTAGTTGCCTGTTGAGCTGCATGTCTGATACAGCAGGTATCCCTTACAGTTCTCCTGGTTTATGGGCACTTTAGTAATCCTTCATAGTTCCTACAGAAAGAAAGTGTAAGCCTGGATAAATAACAGATTTGTCTGAGGCAATGGAAAATCATTGTCAGAGGTAGCCTGAATGACAGGAGTACCTGATGGTTAATCCTAATATCAGACCTGGAGAGTACCTCTTTACTCACTCAAGTCCGCTCAACTGGAAAGCCAGCATCTGGGGAGGGAGGGCCTTTCACATATGAGTTTTATCAACAAGAAGTGTTATCCTCTTCTGTATGGAGGGCTGCTGTTGTTAGGGGCTTTAGTGGAAGATAAAAGCTGGTTCATTGTGGTTGTGAAGCTTTTGAGTACTCACCTAGACCTTTACCTGAATTTGACTTTTTCTGAAGCCCAAGCTAGAGGTCTGCACCAGAAATCAGCATAGAGACCCAGAATGACTCAGGCATGTGAATGGAAATGTTAACAGCACTTGACGGTTACTCTCAAATTGAGAAATTAATTAAGTTATTGCTGAGTATTTGCATTTCATTGAACAAAAGCACATTAAGCAGTATTTGCAAATCTTTAAACAGAAAGGTATTATATGTTAGTTCCTTACTGTGCAGTTCATAAGCTGCTGCTCTTATGACATCTGTATGAAATGAAATTTTAGGCAGTAATGCTTACATCTTGCTCTATCATAAAGCACCAGGTGAATATTTAAATGTCTCCATCATAGCACATTTACTACCCCATTTGTTTGCATTCTTACAGACAGTATGTCTGCTTTTCCACACAAACGTATGTTCTCTTTGCCTTTCACCAACAGAATGTAAATATACTCATGGTAATATAATGATCATGGCAATACTTAGAAGGTAAAGAAATATGCTGGTATGAGACTATAACAAGTTTAAGTGCACCCAAACCAACATCTTCTCCACATGAAAAAGTATCTAGCCTCAGTTAGCATCTCATTGAATGTGTCTCATTTCACTAAAAAGATAGCATAGTTCTCAGGTTGTTGCACATCTGTGGAGTGATTAGTGCTCTGGCAAAACAGCCTCCTGAGCAGTGGAAAATCATTAGCTTGATATGTTTGATAAACACTGTAGAGGTGGAGGATGAAAGTAAAATCAGGCAGGCTGATACTTGTCTGGAGTGGCTTCACACAGTGAAAATGCTTAGAGTCTTGGTCAGTAGCATTGGACTGGTGGCTGAGAACAGCCGCGCTCACCTGGGGAGATCAGAAAGAACAAAAGAACATAAGGTGTAAATGCCATTTGTCTGGAAATCTTCACAAATGTGACCTCCAAAGCAGCAGTGTTAGCCAGCAACATAAGAGTTTTGTCACTGTAGTGAAGTCTGTGAGTCCTGGAAGATCTCCTTTCCCTAGCTGTGTGGAGAACGTCAGAGTGATGGTACACCAGTGTCATTTGGGACTATTGTCATTGGTGACAAGTGAAGATTATACTATTTTACTCCATTTTGCCAGTTAGAGGGAAGGGTGCAGCCAGAAATAGGCATAGACTGCAAATCTACTACTGGTGAGTGGTGGACATAGTCTACCTGGAGTTCTCCAGAGCTCTCAATACAGTTTCCCACAGCCTCCTCCTAAGCTGGTGTCTAGCTGCAGTCTAGACAAGTGGCCTGTGCTGTGGGTAGGAAACTGCCTGACAGGCCATACCCAGAGGGTGGTGGTAAATAGCCCATTTTTCAAACTGGCAACTTGTCACTAGTGGGGTCCCCCAGGGATTGATTTTGGGTCCAACACTATTTAATTATCTTCAAAAGCAATCTGGAAGATGGGATCAAGTGTATCCTGACCAAGCTTGCTGATGATTCCAATCCAAGTGGGGAAGTGGGCACTTTGGAAGGAAGAGTCACCCTGCAGGGTGACCTGGATAGGCTGGATGAGTGGGCTAACAAGAATATTATGAAGTTCAACGAGGAGAAATGTAAGGTTTTGCACCTGGGTAAACACAATCCAAGAGTGCAAAAAAGGCTGGGAAAAGAACCTGGGGGTCAGGACAACAAACCCAATATGAGTGAACAGTGTGCTGCCATGCTGAAGAAAGCCAATAGGATGCTGGGCTACATGAATAAGGGCATCATCAGCAGAGATAAAGAAGTCATGATTCTACTCACTGCTTGTCAGGTCACACCTGGAGTACTGTGTTGAGTTTTGATCTCCACTATACAAAAAAGATGTGGACAGGCTGGAAAGGGTCCAGAGAAGGGTCACAGAGGTGGTCAGAGGACTTAGAAGCCTGTCATATGAGGAAAGGCTGAGAGAGCTGGGCTTGTTCAGCCTTGAAAAAAGAAGACTCAGGGGAGACCTTATCACTGTGTTCCAATATTTAAACGGTGGCTGCAAAGAAGATGGAAACTCCTTTTTTACAAGGAGTCACATGGAAAAGATGAGGGGTGATGGGCACAAGTTACTGATGGGGAGATACCAGTTGGACACAAGAAGAAAATTTTTCACAATGAGAACAATCAGCCATTGGAATAATCTCCCCAGGGAAGTGGTGGGTTGCCCAACATTGGATATTTTTAAGATCGAGTTGGACAGGGTGCTGGGACATCTTGTCTAAACTGTGCTTTTGCCATGAAAGATTGGACCATATGACCCTTAAGGTCCATCCAAACTTGTATTCTATGATTCAGTGATTCTGTGAACAAAGATTTATTCAGCTTTGAATTCTCTTAAAATTGAGTAGATGAAATCCTTTGTCAGGACTCATATTCTCATTCTCCCCCATCCTGATCCAGGCCTCATCATCTTCAGAAGAGGTCCTGAAATTTGTGGTCAGTCCCTCTGACAGCTTCTTGCTTTATTGCAAAGGAGCAAAAATTTCACCTGAAACCACTATCAATTTTACCTTCAAGACATCTGGGATAACTTCTACTTCTCTGGCTTATGAAACCACTTTCTAGAGAGAACTGTAGTCCAAGTAGCTGTAAAATGACTCCAGCAAATGCCTTTGTGAGATTTAAAAAGTGATGGAGATTTGATAACAAGGATAGAGGTTTCTGAGGAAGATTTACTGTGTGGTAGAAATGCTGCTATGCTTTGCACTTTGTATGTGAAAATAAGAGAGAGCATCTTAGTGAAGACTGGTTCCAGTCAGGAAAGACTTTCATGTTATTTTGGCTTTTTTGACAGACAAATTGCCTGTCTGTAGTAAAATTTTCTGTTCATCAGGGATCCAAGGTTGCAGAGCAGGATTGTGGGGCAGGAAGCTACGTTACCCAGTGAACAACAATAATTTAAATAAACCCCATGACATAAAAGGCATATGCAGTTATGAATTTATATTATTAGGATTACTGTGCTGTTAGGGAGAATTGTGCCACACTGAATTTCTTTTCAAGAGTGCAGCTTTCAAGTAATACAAACCCATTATTGATCTGACAATACCAAAAGACAGTACAAGGTAGGCATTAGCTAGCACATTGAATGTGAACACAAAGCAGCTGTGTTCTTTGGGGAGCTTGTCTGCCTCGGCACTATGTCTGGTACCCTTTGCCACAAAGCCTCTTCTTTGCTTAGTGGTTGAAACACTCTTATGACAGCTCCTTGGCATGTCCTGAGGCCTCCTCTGTCTAAATGCTGGCATGAGTTCTTTCATCTGTTCTAGAGTGTTTCTCTCCCTCTGTTTTCTCCTGTCAGGCCTCCATGTTGAACAAGATCCTGCTCCATAGGCTTGGTGCAAATGGTGCAGAAATAACCACTACACAGAGTGCTGAGGGTTAAAGAAGGGCATTCTTTTAACCTGATTCCCGTCTGATTTGTTTAGGTTGTTTTCCCAAGTAAATAAATAGAAGAGGGAGTATGCATGTATCTGGATTTACTGTACAATTTGGAAATATTACATAGAAGGATAGACCTCTTTAAGACATTGAACTCCTATGTGTGTTGTGACAGTTGGCAGTCAGCTGATGGAATAGGGTCCTGATGGATGAAGGAGGTGCAATGTGAACTCACCACTTATCAAACAGTGACAGTCTTCATAGGCATGGGTTATTACAGACTTCTGTCCATGTGAAAAGCTTTCTTCAGAGATCATGCCAGAAAACTGAGGCACAAAGCAAGCAGGCTGTATTACTTTAGAGACTTGTAGTTTTTTATTTTGGTCTTTTGGTGTG